>NW_020868788.1:279019-284255 GCF_003789085.1 Penaeus vannamei
ATTATTATTATTATTATTATTATTGTTGTTGTTGTTGTTATTGTTATTATCTTTATTATTGTTATTGTTGTTATTGTTATTATTTTTTATTATTTATTATTATAATTATTATTATTATCATCATCATTACCATCATTATTATTAGTAGTAGTAGCAGTTGCAGTAGTAATAGTATTACCATTACTAATACTATTCTAGGGCTTTAGAGGAAATACCTGGAAAGAATATTTTTTGAGGTCACTGAATACTATTGTTTTTTGTTGTTGTTGTTTGTCTTATTTTTATATTTATTTTTTCATTGTTATTATTATCGTTGTTGCTGTTGTTTTTGTTATAGTTATTATCATTTTCATTATTATTGTTATTGTTATTATTATTATTATTATAATTATTATTATCATTGTTATTATTATTTTCATAATTATTATTATCATTGTTATTATTTTCATAATTATCATTGTCATTATTATTGTTATTGTTATTATTATTGTTTTTGATATTATCATTATTGTTATTATTATTGTTTTTAATATTATTATTATTGTTATTAATATTATTATTATTGTTATTATTATTATTATTGTTATTAATATTATTATTGTTATTATTATTATTATTGTTATTATTGTTATTATTGTTATTATTTTTTATTATAATTATTATTATTGTTATTATTATTATTATTATTATTATTATTATTATTATTATATTATTATTATTATTATTATTATTATTGATTATAATTATATATATTATTTATTATTATTGTTATTGTTATTGTTATTGTTATTGTTATTATTATATTATTATTATTATTATTATTATATTATTATTATTATTATTATTATATTATGTTATTATTATTATTATTATTATTATTATTATTATTATTATTATTATTATTATTATTATTATTATTATTATTATGAAACAGTTATCCGTATGTCTACATTTTAATTTTGAAGTGCTGTTATTAGAACAGTTACCGTGTCAATTTGTCGACATATTATCAGGTTCATGAACGAAATTAGGTATGCATTCAGTTGCCCTGGTTAATTGTATGGAAATTTTCAGCTTAATTAATTCGGTATTATGGCGATAAATCTGTTTCTGACAAACACTATGCCACGCACCAACGCACGCACATGGCTGAAAATTAATTCATTGTCCATTATTAACGCAAATAATTGAAGGGAATGGCGTAAGAGTTTTATAAATCTCAATTAATGATCCATTCATAGTAGTAAATAAAGTTATATGAATTGAGTATGTATCAAGGGAAAAAAGGCTTTTGAAATATTATTATTAACATTGTTTTTTTCTTTTTGGGGTGGCATTGGGGGAGGGAGGTAAACGTAGTGATTTTTATAAAGCAAATTCCCTTTTGTGATTTGTGGGAAATGGTGTGATTGCGAGACGAAGAAAGTGATTCTTTTTACGTTATTAACCCAAGAATATTCCAATATTTGATTATGACAACTAACATCTCCATGTTGATGCGTTCTCCTTTGATGTACAGCTTGTGATGCTCCTTTGTTCAAATCACCCTTTTCGTTTGGAGACGCAAAGCCCGTGGGAGAGTGTGTCTGCTCTCTCCCTTTCCCCCGAGACTCCTCCCCCTCCGAACCCCCTTCAGGAGAGTCGGGCGGGCGGGTGGGCGTGTGGGTGGAGAGAGGAAGCGTCAGAAAGCCCCGTCTCAGCCCCTTCTGTTCATTTCCAGATTGTCGCGCGGTCTCTCCCGCCGCAGAGCCCGGCGGGACCTGCCGTCAAGGTTGGTCCGGCCGCCTTTCCTCCTCGGCGTAGACGTCTCTTAGTGTCTCAGCGCCTCTAGTGCCTCCAGTGCCTGCTGGCCCTGCTCTTTGGCCATGGCGGCAGATGCCCAGTCTCGTTTTTTATATAGATGTCTCAGCTGCATGTGCATACTCATTTTCACGTGCTAGCACGCACGCGCCCGCGCTCATGCGAAATATACTTATGTTACACAGCTGAACACCGCCACACTCGAACATGCAAAGATGAATACAAATATACAAATATCTCACACACACACACACACACACACACACACACACACACACACACACACACACACACACACACACACACACACACACACACACACACACACACACACACACACACACACACACACACACACACGTACATACATACTTACGTACACACACATATATCCTCAAATGCTCTCCATGCATGTTCCATCATTCTTTCTGTATTATCTTTTACTCTCTCCCTATCCGCTTACTTTCCCTTCTCTCTCCCTTTTATCCCCCTCCCCATATTTCTCACCCATTCCTTTCTTATTCCCTCTTCCTGTCTTCTCTCCCTATCCCGATCCCCCTTCTTCCCTCCCTCATTCACCTTCCTCTCTTGGCCACGCTCCTCCTTCTTTTCCCTGCACTTATATCCTCACCTATAGTCAGAGATTGTACCTTGTGACGTCATCCTTTTTAGCTAATATTACGAGTCTCATTTTGCTCAGGTGGACTTACATTGCACGTGCCCCTGCTAAGTCGCCTACCCATATGCCCACTGGTTATGACTGGGTATGGTCTACAGCATCACGGAGGGATGCAAAGACGGTATTCAGTGTTCTGTGTTTTGTTATGACTTCAGTACTGTGAGCATGTAAATATTGGTGTATGTATAGATTGCATTGTGTTAAATTTCTTTCTCGAATGGTATTTTCTATATTATGTGATATATAAACACTATGTAAACTTTTGTGCCAATTATTGGTATTTTATGTGACATGTCATTAGTGATGCTGGGCCGTATCAGGAAAAAATGTAGCCCTATTTTTGTCTTACCACGTGTCATCCTTGTGTGATTTTGGATTACCATGTGTTCTTTCAGACTTTCAGACTTTGAGATTCCTGGCGTCCTTGTATGTCCAACAATGTGTCATCCTTTTGTGTGTGTGGTACATTATCTAAGATGTTGTGTCACTCTGTCTCTTGCTTGTCTTCTCTCTTCTCTCTCTTAATATTTTCTTTCTTTCCCTCCCGCTCTCTCTCTCGTCTTTCTCTCTCTCTCTCTCTCTCTCTCTCTCTCTCTCTCTCATCGTCTCTCTCTCTCTCTCTCCTTCTCTCTCTCTCTCTCTCTCCTCTCTCCTCTCTCTCTCTCTCTCTCTCTCTCTCTCTCTCTCTCTCTCTCTCTCTCTCTCTCTCTCTCTCTCTCTCTCTCTCTCGCTCTCTGTCTGTCCTTCCCTCCTTTTTCTTGATCGTGAGTATATGTCACGTCTTATAGATCACGAATCGTGCGAGCGTCTTTGAGGTTATCCCAAGTCATCTGTTTGAACTGCGATGAAAATATATCCGAACCACTCTATAAACTCCTTCTTTGTGCTGCCCCTTGTAAAGAGTCTCATTACCATTGAATAGGACTAATCAGAACAGTTATACTAGTTTTTTTCGGTCTAGCATTCCATTATGGTCTTTTTTGTGCTATTATGCCTTTCAGCGATTCTGAATTGCCGCTGATGGTGTTCTCATTATCCCTCTTCCTTCGTTCGTCTTTCTCCCTACGTGCGTTTCCTTTTGCCGGAGAGGGAGGGAGGGAAAAGAAAGTGAGTTGTTGAGTAAGGCGGTGAGAGAGCGAAAGTAAAAGTGACATGTAGAGATAGACTTATATGAATAGATTAATACAAACAGAGAGCGACAGAGAGAGATAGAGAGAGAGGGGGAGAGGGAGATGGAGAGGGTTAGAGAGAGAGAAAGAGAGAGAGGGAGGGAGGGAGGGAGGGAGGGAGCGAGCCGTGGTCTTTGGTATCTCCTCGTTTTCGTCTAAACCATTTTTTCCTTGTCCTTGTCCCCTGTTAACGTGCCCTGGGTGATACCATTGTAGTAAGTGTGTTTAATGCAGAAAAAAAAAGAAAAACAAACGCAGAGAGAGAAAAAAATAACATCCTTAGGATATGCATCTCCCAACTTGAGATCACTTTGTTAGGATATTCATGGTTGAAACTGCTTTGTGTTTTTTAGGGGGGCCGTGTTTGTCTGCGTATTTTTTTGTTGCCGTTGTAAAGAGAAAGGAGTCTATGTTTCGCCGGATGAGTCGCTCTGAACTTCGAAACACATCTGTTTACATGGCGAGTATGAAAAAAAATTGCCAATATTTTTAGAATTGTTGCTATTGTTGGTGATGCTTTTGTTATTTGTTGTTGCTGTTGTTGCCTGACCACCCAGCTCTCTCTCTCCGCCGTCGGCTTTTAACAGTGTTGTGATAAGGTAATAGTTGTTTAGTTTGTGTCTGCTCCAAGGAAAGAGTTTGTGGGACGACGTTATTAGCAGCCGCGGTTCCGAGTTTGTGGAGAATAATTCAGCGGAGTCACCGAGCGAGTCGTAAAGGGAGGCCCGGGGTAAGGAAGGAGAGAGTGAGAATGGGTGTGAGTGTGAGAGTGAGGGTGAGAGTGAGAGGCAGGCAGGCAGGCAGGCAGGCAGGCAGGCAGGGCAGGCAGGCAGGCAGGCAGGCAGGCAGGCAAGGCAGGCAGGCAGGCAGGCAGGCGGCAGGCAGGCAGGCAGGCAGGCAGGCAGGCAGGCAGGCAGGCAGGAGGCAGGCAGGCAGGCAGGCAGGCAGGCAGGCAGGCAGGCAGGCAGGCAGGCAGGCAGGCAGAGACACAGAGAGAGAGAAAAAAGAGAGAGATATTGAGAAGAGAGAGAAAAGAGAGGAAGAGAGAGAGAGAGAGAGAGAGAGAGGCATTCATGGGTATTAATTTACAAAATGCCAATGTTATGCACGCTAAAGTTTACCTGATACAAGTTTGGCAGTAAATATTTTGATGCACGCCCAGGCGGAGAGAGCCCTGGAAAATGCACATGAAAGCATTTTTTTCATGCTGATGTGTTACCTTAATTTTGATAACCCCTCTTTCATTTTGTATTTGTTCCGTAAGGGTGTGTTCTTTGTTGTTGTTGTTCCTCAGAATTTCTTTCGACTCGCCAGATAAAAAGAGGGAGAAGGTTACCTTAATTTTGGATAACCCCCTCTTTTTTGTATTTGTTCCGTAAGGGTGTGTTCTTTGTTGTTGTTGTTCCTCAGAATATCTTTCGTCAACTCGCCCGATAAAGAGAGGGAGAAGGAACCATGGTGCGGCCCAGTAAATACGGGTGGGCAAAGATGGTACACGAGGAATTGTTTGGCTGATTTGGAGGTCTGAGAAAGAACAAACAAAGCTTCTCCATTTGCGGCGCCCCCCCCCCCTTTTTGCCTCTCTCTC
>NW_020868789.1:0-5000 GCF_003789085.1 Penaeus vannamei
TAATATATATATATATATATATATATATTATATATATATATATGTATATGTATGATATAATAAATATATATATATATATATATTATATATTATATATATATATGTATGATATGTATGTATGTATATATGTATGTATGTATATATATGTATTATATATATATATATGCATATATATATTATACATATATATATATAATATATATATATATAATATATATATAATATATATATATAATATATATATATATATATATATATATATATAATATATATATAAATATATATATATATATATATATATATATATATGTATATATATATATATATATAAATACATATATAATATATATATATATATATATATATATATTATATATATATATATATATATATATATATATATATACATATGTTCAAGCATATATAATATGTAAACACACACACACACACACACACACACACACACACACACACACACACACACACATATATATATATATATATATATATATATATATATATATATATATATATATATATATATGATATGTATGCATATATATGCATGTATATATAATATAAATACATATATATATATATATATATATATATATATATATATATATATATATATGTGTGTGTGTGTGTGTGTGTGTGTGTGTGTGTGTGTGTGTGTGTGTGTGTGTGTACATACATATATATGTAAATATACATATATATGTATGAATATCTCTATATTAGCCTACGTTCTTGTTGAGAGAGTAACAAATGTAATTAAAGAAATCAGTAGCATAATACTCAGATTATAAACAATTGAGCTTGATATAGATCAGGGGTCGGCAACCTTTTGAACATAGTGTGCAAGTTGATTATTAATGCCTTCTTATTCATTACCTTGCGTGCCAGTTTTTTCAGCACTGTATACCCAGATGTATATTCCTACACATGCATAACACAAATGTAATATTTTTGTAGCATTTATTATTCTTTGTAACAAAAAATATAAATGTTTTATAGTTTTAGATTTATACTCATCATATTATCTTGCTGTTTAACTTTTTCTTTGCTCCTCTGAATCACATGGCGTGCCATAGACAAGCACTTCAGGAGATCAGGTTGCCGACCTCTGATATTAAGATAAATGTGTAAATATACACATTACTCTATTCTGTCCCAAATTTCTTGGTTAATGAAATGGACAGGGTAATGATTTGTAAATTTATATATCTTTTTATTATTATTTCTGGTTTGTACAAATATCACATAAAGTATCTATCCAACTTTCTACAAATTCCTTATACAAAGCGTGATGTATCTACATATAACTTTTGGAAGTGTTCATGAAGCAGTCAACGGCAACGGTACCAACGGTTGGACAATATCATGCCGTTAAAAGCTCTCTGATTGGTTAAAACAAATCACCAATACCAATATTATTGTGACTTCTATTCACCATGAGGGAAAATAAGCACTATTCACTAAGAACTAGATTTGTCAAAATTACTGGGTGAATCTATTACAATATTACAACTGATTATCAAAAAATTAAAATTTCCTTTTGGAACTACCAATCAAAGGGGCCTTTGGCATCTCATGAGACCCGTCCGTTTTTACACTCACCAATTGCCATTTATAACACAGTAGGTTTATCACACAGTTTAGTTAACGTCTAAGTTGATACACGCTTACATGAATGACATGTAATGACAAATCATATATACACAAACACATAGGAAGCAAATAAAATCGATTTGAGGTGTTGAGTAGATGTGACGCATGAGTTGCTAGGATTGATAATTCTACGTGAATGATTCGCATGACACAATTATTCAGCAGTCAGCATACTCCCTGATTGATAACTATTGATTATCTATCTATGGTTGTGCTTGAGTTACAACCATTTACGGTTATTGGATGTTGTAATACCCCTCGTATTGTTTGACAGTATCAGGCTGCCTCTCTCGGCACAACCGACATACAAAACAGACACAACAAATACTTGTGAGTAATGTACACAAGTCTTACAAAAAGGCACTACTTGTGATGCCTAAATTAATGTTAACACACACGTCTTATATGACCAGAAAAAGGAAAGCATTACATCAGTCTGGGATGGATTCATATGCGAAATGTTTGGTCTAAAAAAAATCAGAATTACTTTGAGTTTGATTTTTTTACATAAATAATTTGAATTACTTCTACCTCGTATTAAAACCATATACTGTTTAATCATTCACTTATATTTGTAAATAGAATTGTGCGTGATATATGTATGTTCAATATACTCTTCAGTATTGTATACAAATGATAAGTTAATATATTCATATATAGTAATGTGATATAAGGGGCTCAAGTATATAAAACATATGGTTGAGTTGGTTGGTTATCAGCTTCATAATATATGCCACTTTATTCTGTAATTTTGCTTTGATTGTTCATCCAAAGGAACCTAATCTGAAAATATTCTACTTGAGCTAATCAGCATGAATTAATTTTTTTTCTATGGAAGAATAATGCAATGCTTACTAATAAAAACATTTTCAGTTCACTTCTTGCGGCAGAAATATTGATGATTTCATTTGTACTGAATTTCAAATGCAAAATCTACCGTTTCCAACAGCATATAGACACTGCACAGCGTTTCAATAGTAGTTTTCAGTCCATCATCTGTAAGACACTGGAAGATTTCATGGGAATAATATGTAGTAAAGAACTACACGATTTATTCCCGGCCTGGAGAAATGTCATGGGCACTCAAAAATCACAGTTTAGTCATGGCTATTTTTCCATATAGTCCTTTGTTCTCGCATTCGAATGCTCTAAACTTGTACACAAATATACACCTTTACATCTTATTTCCGATTTCATTTCCACAAGACAACGAGATTTTTCATGATTATCATCACTACTATATCCGATAAATTGCACCAGATAATTTTCTTAAGATAAGTCCGTTTGTGAAATTCATACGTGTGAAATGATAAAATGTTCTTCACAGCAGTAGAGCTTCATGGTACCATGAGCGGACCTACATTCACTATAAGAGCCTCTTCCAAACTTCCCTTGCAACAGACAATATTTTTAGTAATATCACCAAAGACACCTGAAATTTTTAAGCCACAAACTCATTCACTTCTCAAAACATTCTCTGCCATTTGCCTTGCTTAAGACGCTGAAATAAAACACAAGGAGTGCCAGTGTTTGTTGGGAGAGAGTGGGAAGAGGTGCAGAGCCTGTGCTTTGAAAGAGGGAGTCAGTGTGTGGGGAATGTTAACTTAGCCTTCGTTAATGTTAGGTTTCTCCCTGTGTACCTATTAGGGCTGACATGACCAAAGTTCTATATTTATATACACCCTAGGTATGTCTAAACTTTTGATACGATGATATGGATTATATAAATGCCAAAATACTTTACCGTGTTGATATAATGACTCAAAAAGTATGCACAAAATATGTTATCACATCACAGAATACACTTATTTTGTGTATTGTGTTTGTTTGTATATACTAGGGCTGATATTGTGACAATCAGAACGTAGCCTATTGTCAATTGCATGTGGAGCAGATAGTCCTGGTTTAGAAGAGTTCGGGCAGATATAACGTAAAAGTGTTGGGAAAGTGCGAGGTTGAAATATACCATACAGTATTATTAAGGGCACTTGTTGTAGGAGTTGGAAGCGATTTGCATGTAAATCAGCAAGGTTCGAGGAAAATGTTTGTGAAGAAGAGGGCTCTGTTTTGAATAATGTACACTGTTTGAGTAGCTTAGATAATAAGAGAATAGCTTGGTATGAGTTTATAGAGACGTGAATGGCGGTTTGGATGAGTAGAGATAATGCATAGAGATAATGATGTGGAAGCTGCTGGACATTGACTTTAGTTGGAGTGAGGCTTCCTAGGGATATAGTATTATAAGCTGCGTGGCAAGGATAATACCTTTAAGGATAAAATGGGAGAACCTTTTGGACATTTCGTATTTTGTTTTGGGGTAAATATGTTACGAAGAGGGGAGGTAGCGATACAGCGAAAATGAACTAGATATTTAATCACACTAAAATAAGAGGCAAAAAGCAGTTATGTATTCCATACGACGACAAAAGACCCATATTCTGCAGAATAAAGCCACTGAAAACTAAAAAAAAAAAAAAAAAAAAAAAAAAAAAAAAAAATGCTGCATGTGCGTGTTGAGCAAGGTGGAAGCAAGGGTATAACAAAAGGGTGGGATGGAATGAACCACAAAGAAATGTACTTTGTTTCTGAATGACATGATTTCAATCACAACGTGGCACCAATCCATTTTCTTTCCGGTAAAGCTATAAAAAAAAATCTCAAAAACAGTTATCATAATGATAAAACAAAACACTCGCAACAAGGCTATTCGAAACCAATGCCAACTAGTGGACAATCTTCCCATCACACTGCCCCGCTACTAAAGGCCTTTAATCGTCTCGCGTCTCTTTTTATTCCCCTGGCATCAGCTCCCACGACCTCGTTTGACCTCCGAAGTGACCTCCCAAGGATGCTAGTCTCACGCAGGATGGTCAGGAGCGGAGACGAGGATGAAGTCATCGTCCGTGGAAGAGCTGCGGGAGGCGGAAGAGGTGGAGCTGCGTGGAACGAAGGACGAGGAGGTGGAGCAGGTGGTTGGGGAGCCCCCGGGATTCCCCTTGGTGGAGTCCCTCTTGGGATGGGCATTGCTCTTCTCCTCCTCGACGCCGTAGCTCAGGCCTGGGGAATTGTGAATGTTTATAGTATCATCAGCTGTGAGTGTTTGGTCGGGTGGCGCTGAAAACCGTGTACTAAAGTTACATATTGTTTTAGTTGTTGTTCTTGTCTGATTTAAGGTTGAAGTTTGATAATCATTGGGTTCAAAAAATACAAATCTTAGGTACAATAATTTCTGTATTAAGTAAATACAGGTGATCAGACACATCCGCGTATGACTGTCACTGTAAACACAACTGTAACAACATTGTAACCGTCACTATGCAAACATTCAG
>NW_020868789.1:12500-15000 GCF_003789085.1 Penaeus vannamei
GTTTAATCTTTATTTTAAGTCTTACAGGCACTAATTCTTTATGCAATTTCACTATTTAGCCCGGTGTGCTTATTTTCGGTACTGCAAAAGCATTCCTTTTCTTGTATCTCTATCCCTCTTTCTCTTTCTCTTTCTTTCTTTCTCCCTCTCTGTCCGTCTCATTCTCTCTCTCTCTCTGTCCGTCTCATTCTCTCTCTCTCTCTCTCTGTCTCTCTTTCTCTCTGTCCGTCACATTCTCTCTCTCTCTGTCCATCTCATTCTCTCTCTCTCTCTCTCTCTCTCTCTCTCTCTCTCTCTCTCTCTCTCTCTCTCTCTCTCTCTCTCTCTCTCTCTCTCTCTCTCTCTCTCTCTCTCTCTCGCTGTCTGTCTGTATGTTTGTCTCTTCCTCTCTCTTTCATGGGATAAGTACAGGGAAGTAATATTTCGCGCTTACAGGATAATCGAATGTTTTTTTTATCCTTCCATGAATATTGGAGACGTATACCAAAATAGAGAGAGAAAAAAAGTGGCCATGATATTTGCAATATTTTTGGTCTCGAAACATTTTCCTTTTTTTCTTCTCCCTTTTATTCATTTTTTCATTATGAGTATCGCCAATATTCCAATATCAACTTTAACATGCCAAGCATGTTTATATTCGTAATATAAATACACCATGAAAAAATAAATCATGTCTAATCATAATGAATACTAAACTTAAAAAAAAAATTCTTCCATTTATTTCCTTACTTTTACTTAATCAAACAGATCCATCACACCTTTTAAACTGATTAGTTTGCATTTTTGTCTACACTGACTCACACTGGGCATTAAACCAGGTTCAGTTTTCAAAGGCTAGGATCACAATTTTTTTAGATTCACGTTAATATCTGTTGACGAGGACAATTTTCTTGCTGAACGTCATTCAGGAAGGTCATTGGTCATGCAGAAAAGTCAATAATATCGTTTATTGTGTACATGACTTGAGATGACCTAAGATGTTGCTATCCTTGGGGCGCAAATAAAGAAAACAGGAAAAAAGAAAAACGCAAAAAGACGAGGAGGGAGGGGGGCACTGCGTTAGAATGAGGAATAAGATTATGGCCACGAAAAGAAGAGAGATAGATATAAAATAATAACCCGTGAAAGGAAGAAACGAAGGAAGAACAAGAGGCAAAACAATAATCGACAAAAAATGAAGAAAACACAAGACAAATATCAATATAAAACAAGGAAAAAGAGAAGTGAAGAAAATAACAAGCAAACAGGCAAATAATAACCAAGGAAAAATTAAGAAAATATATCAATTATCATAAAAATGAGGATATAAGGATAAACGCGAAAAAAACAACAAAACAAAACAAAGAAAGGCTGAAAAAAATTAAATAACCCTTGAAAACGGAATAACAAATACCAAAACCGAGGAAAAAAGATAGAAATAGAGATAGATAGATAGATAGAGAGAGAGAGAGAGAGAGAGAGAGAGAGAGAGAGAGAGAGAGAGAGAGAGAGAGAGAGAGAGAGAGAGAGAGAGAGAGAGAGGAGAGAGAGAGAGAGAGAGAGAGAGAGAGAGAGAGAGAAGGAAAATAAAAAAAGAGAGAAATAGAAAGAGAAAGAAAGAAAGAGAGAGAGAGACGAAGAGACAGATGGATAGATAGATAAATAGATAGATAGATAGATAGATAGATAGATAGATAGAGAGAGAGAGAGAGAGAGAGAGAGAGAGAGAGAGAGAGAGAGAGAGAGAGAGAGAGAGAGAGAGAGAGAGAGAGAGAGAGAGAGAGAGAGAGAGAGAGAGAGAGAGAGAGAGAGAGAGAGAGAGAGAGAAGGAAAATAAAAAAGAGAGAAAATAGAAAGAAGAGAAAGAAAGAGAGAGAGAGACGAAGAGATAGATGGATAGATAGATAAATAGATAGATAGATAGATAGATAGATAGATAGATAGAGAGAGAGAGAGAGAGAGAGAGAGAGTGAATGAGTGAGATATATACATAGAGAGAGAGAGACAGAGAGAGAAAAAGAGAAAGAGGCAGACTGAGGGTGAGACAGATTCAGAAAGGGAAAGAAAGGAACAGACAGACATAAATATAAAAACAAATTGACACATGGAAACCCTCTTCTTACCTGCGCCGCGAATACTATCCAGCCCGTAGCCGTGGCAGAAGAGGAGTCAGACACCACCTCATCCAAGCTCCTCACAGTTGTACCGAGGTAGCAGTTCAAGATCTGGGTTGGGAGCAAACCAAGTACCGTTGCAAACAGGTACATCCAAGTCGACACACGGGACACCTGCGTCAAAGAAAATGAGTTCGTTAATTTTCTTTTCTTGAGAACTTTTTGGATGATATACTAATTCTTTTATATGAACTGTTTGGGGTTGTTAGCGAGTGTAATTGGAATTATGTTGATGCTGATTATCATAAGTTTTATATAAGTTTTGATGTGATTATAGACGCAACTTTTCTGCAGTAAAGTAAATAATTAGCGGTAAAATTTATGAACATCCATTATCATCATCCTCA
>NW_020868789.1:25000-27500 GCF_003789085.1 Penaeus vannamei
GTTGTACGTTCAAAAAGTCTCTCCCTCCCTCCTTCTCTTTCTCTCTCTCTTACTTCCTCCTTCTCTCTCTCTCCCTCTTACACACACACCCACATCCATCTGACAGAAACAATCGAATACACTTGTTCAGGTATCCTCGCGAGTGTAGTAAACTGGGTAATGGTACAAAGGGCAACAACCTTATGTATATGCGCCACACACCACACCCACGCACGAACACGCACGCACACACACACACACACACACGCACCCACACACGCACACACACACACACAACACACACACACACACACCACACACACACACACACACACACACACACACACACACACACACACACACACGCACCCACACACACGCACACACACACACGCACACACACACACGCACACGAACACACACACACACACACACAAAGGGCAATAACCTTATGTATATGTGCACGCACACGCAACCACACACACATACACATACACACACACACACGAATACACACACACACACACATGCACACACATATATACGCACACCAATCTAACTATAGAAACCTCTATTTACTTTATTATGGATTGTCTGACATTAGTAACCCCATTACGTCAGAAAGGTGCCATTATGTTGGGGAGTAATGGCACTTAGGTATCGGGCACTGTAAGGTTGCTGTCAGTTACAAGGTGTAATAACTGTGATATTAATAACCCGTCCACAACCACACTCATACATGCTCACACGCACGCAAGCACACAATATGCTCTCACGCACGCACATGCACACACATGTTTGTACGCACGCATTCACACACACATTCAAATACTTATATATAGGTGTATGGGAAGGGGGCGAGGTGAACCCTTCATATGGGGAAAGGTACTCTCCTTGTCCTATTTTGGCCGGAAAAAAATCCGCCTCATCAATTTTTTTTAAATTCAAATTCATCATGCGATTTTTTATAACTGTTGCATCGAGGCCAAACAAGATTACTTTTTAATGGCAATGCCAATAAAATGAACAACTGTGTAGGTACAAAAATATAATTTTGAATGAAAAGATAATAAGCGTTGGATATAGAGTGCATTTGAGTGTTTGCTAATTTTACAGCTCGAGGACAGATTCCATCACTGGCAAGACCCACTGGTGCCACAGGTACTTACTTTCCATTCTAGTGATCAACAAAGATAGAATGGTAAATTGACCCATGTGTTTCAGTTCGGACAGATATAATTTTAAGGCTCTAAGTGGCGGCCATTTTGGTTGTTTACTTGATTTTGCACGATGCGTTTTCCTCGAGTGTACGCGAAGCCATGTTGCAAACGGCGGGAATGTTTGACGCATTTTCGTCGAACATAAAAAAATAAATAAATCGAAGTGGCGGGGATTTTCAGATGCGGGCGCTGATGAGAAGACATTTTTTTTAAATAGGCCTTATATTCACAATAATCATTTTGATAGTAGTAACGCAAGCAGTGGCAATAACAATGATAATAGTATTGATAATAATGATCTAATGATAATATTAATTTATTATGTATTTATCATATTTATAACATCTAACGTTCCTTCGCTTTTTGTTCGTTTGCCTGTGTCTTTTATATGAAATATAAATATCCATAAATTTTACTATGTAGAGTAGGGGCCCCACCATCAGTTTTCTAATTGGGCCCCGCAATTTCTAGCACTAGACCTGCTAATGGTAATGAGTAGTAGCAGTAGTAATAATCATGATAATAAGCAGTAGTAGTAATAATCATAATCATAATAATAATAATAAGGATAATAACAATACTAATTATGATAATACTAATTACGATAATACTAATTCTGATAATAATAATTACGATAATACTAATTCTGATAATAATAATGATATTAACAACAATGGTAATAATGATAATAATAATGCGTGTGTGTGTGTGTGTGTGTGTGTGTGTGTGTGTGTGTGTGTGTGTGTGTGTGTGTGTGTGTGTGTGTGTGTGTGTGTGTGTGTGTGTGTGTGTGTGTGTGTGTGTGTGTGTGTGTGTGTGTGTGTGTGTGTCTGTGTGTGTGTGTGTGTGTGTGTGTGTGTGTGTGTGTGAACTTATTTTTTGTGATTTCAAATTATGAACTTTGATATAATGAAATAAAGTAAATAGATGATGTTTTTTCAGCCTTTCTGACTAAATTTTAAAAAGTATGAGCTGCATGTAGAATTTATTTTTTTTCCCACTTTTGTCCTTATGGAATAGCAGAAAAGAGGGAAGAGAAGAAAATTGGAGAAGAGGAAGAGAAGATGAAAGAGAAGGGAAAGAGGAGGGAGGAGAGAAAAAACGAAGATGAAAAAGGGGAAGAAGAAAATGACGAAGATGAAACATGAGAAGAAAATGGAGGAGAAAGAGATGAAAGGAGAGGAGAAGAGAGGAAGAAGAGAAAAGAAAGTGGAGGAGATTACGAGAACTCCCCAAAAGAGGTGCAATATGTTCATAACGAAATCTAACGAAGAAAAATGGAATAAAATGAAAGAAAAAAT
>NW_020868789.1:30000-40000 GCF_003789085.1 Penaeus vannamei
TTTTAAATTTTATTTATACTTCTCAGGTTTTAAATTTTATTTATACTTCTCAGGTTTTAAATTTTATTTATACTTCTCAGGTTTTAAATTTTATTAATGTTTCTCAGGTTTTAAATTTAATTTATACTTCTCAGGTTTTAAATTTTATTAATGTTTCTCAGGTTTTATAATTTGCAACGGTTGTCGTGGTGTTATGTAAATATACTATTAGTATTGTGTATTCAAAAGTGGGGTTGAGTCTCTCTCTCTCTCTCTGTCTCCCTTCGTCTCTTTTTTTTGACTGAAATCTCCTTTTCTCTTTCTGTCACGGGTGGTCTCATGTTCTTTTTCTCACAATAACATTTTTCTCTTCTCTCTCTCTTTGGAAAAAAGAAAATATCCACTAATTACGATTCTGTATTTCACAGTGACGATATATATTTTTTTCTTTTTCTGTGATTTATCTTTTTTTATTTTCTTTCTTTTCTCTTATTTTCTATATGTATGTGTGGGTATTGTAAAGAATGTACATGTTAGCATATCTCTCGATGGTGGATATAGATTCTGACATATGCAGGAGGTATAAGTGCATGCGAACGTACACATTCTCTCTCTCTCTCTCCTCCTCTCTATCCATTTCTCTTTGCCTCTATCTCTCTTTCCCTCTCTCTCTATTTCCCTCTCATTCTCGCTCCCTATCTCTCTCTCCCCCCCCCCCCCCTCTATAAACATAAATATATATATATATATATATATAATATATATATATATATATATATATATATATATATATATATATATATAATATATATATATATATATATATATATATATATACCACGTGACAATGATTAACAAATATTAAAGTACAGTCAGTTCCAGATAGCCTGAAAAAACTGAAATATCCCAATCTAGATTACTTAACCTCAAGGGACACCGGATTTATAAATTCAATTATCATCTGCCCATCGCCGTCCAAAAAAGAAAAAAGAGTTAAAAAAAATTAAACCCGAATAGAAACATGTATTCTTTTTCAGATACCAGCTTTATATAAATTTCTTCTATCGCTACACCAAGATGAGGTATAAACTCACTGAAAGCAAGCTATCTGTAACATCACGACCTATTACACCTCATAACCTATTATATAATAGCCTCCATTCCGGGTCATGAAGCTTAGTTACCCTCAAACTTCAACGCAAAGTGGTGGTGTAGCCTTGACACCGCACTCGGCATCCTGATAAAGTGATTTATCATTTATTATTCAAAAAGCCGCACCGATATTTGTCAACATTTCGTTCGTCAAGGAGGCATGTTTTTTTTTTTTCCAGTGTACAGGTTGCTTTACAAGTATCAAAATAAAAAGCTGCATAGCATTCTATAATAATGTATACAAAAAACAAGTGCATAGCATTTTACATGAAAATAATACCTGTATAACATTCCGGAATGAATAATATTTGACAATAATAAGAAAATATAAAAATATAAAAATTGCATGGCTTTTAATAATAACATAGAAGCAATAACAACATAACATAACATGATATCAAAACACCACATTTCATAACAATGCCTGACATTATATAACTATATTAAAAACAACAACAGCGTGAAACTAAAACAATACCAAAACAACCACTACATTACCACCCCCCCAAAAAAAAAGAGAAAAAAAGAAAGAAACAGCATTAACCAACAGCATTATCAAACCACCAGCCCACCCCTGCATAGCCCGACGTAACCCCCCCCCCCATGGCATTCCATGACGACACTCCCCCGAACTTCTCCCTTCCAGCCTTATGTCACGGAAGAGGAGAGAGTCTGTACCTCCTCCAGGTGACCTATCAGGAACGGGTGTTCGGCCTGGCAGCGAATCGATCTGCCATTTGATGTGTAAAAGGTCGCTTCTGCCTGCCAATACTCGCCGTTTGGAGGCGTCTTCCGTGCGCCTCCCGCGGTTCATTTGTTTCGTTACCTCCTGGTTTGTCAGTTACGGAAGGTGGGAGAAATAATGCGTACTTTTCTGTGGTTTTGTGATTTTGTAGTGTGGGTTTGTGGAATACACTAATAAGACTGACAGGATAATATGAGCAAATTGATATTCTCGCGTTCCCCGAAATATGAATCACTTTCTGACATTAATAAAAAAAAAAAAAAAAAGAAAAAAAAAATGAAGAATGTATCTGATGGCCATTATTCTTTCATGGGATGTTTCGCAATCTGACCCTTTCTCCTATAAAATTATTCACGCCCTGATAAGTGGTAACAGGTGGTATAAACTGGTTTAAAACTTTATTTTTTGATAAATTGAATTCTCATTGTGGTGTGCAATCTCTCTCTCTCTCTCTCTCCCTCCCTCTCTCACCTTCATGTCCATGTCCCTCTTCCTCTTTCCCTGTCTTTCTCCCTCTTTCCCTGTCCTTCTTCCTCTCCCTCCACTTCTCCCGCTCTCTCTCCTTCTCCTTCTCGCTCCCCTTCCTGCCTCTTTCCCAAAATCTCTCTCCCTCTATTTCTCCTCTTCCTTCTCCCTCTCCCTCCCTTGCTCCTCCATCCCTCCCAACTTCCCTCTCCCTCTCCCTCCCCTTCTCCATCTCCCTTTTTCCTCTCCCTCTATTTTTCCTCTTCCTCCTCCCTGCCTCCCCTTCTCTATCTCCCCTTTTCCTCTTCCTCTCCCTCTCCAGTCGCCCCTCTCCACTACACACGACCAGACATCTCTCATCATGTGATCACGGCTCCTTTGTTAATGCAGCCCCAACAGACCAAGAATTTGTGTGATTGCGTCATTCGCTTGCGTAAGAAGTGATGATGTTTTCTTTTCTTTTCTTTTTTTTCTTTACGTCTCAATTGTTAATATCGCTTTGATGATATGATTTATTTCAGTTATCGGTAGCGTTTTTTAATTATATTTATCATTTATTTCACTTGTCGGTAGCGTTTTTATTACATTTATCATATATTTCGGTATTCACGATCGAATTTCATAATTCTTATTGACATTGTTTACTCGATTTAGTATAGAACTCGCGGCATATGCAGGAATATGAATAGGAGGAGTAGGAGGAGGAGGAAGAGGAGGAGGAGAAAGAAGAAGAAGAGGAAGAGGAGGAGGAGGAGGAGGAGGAGGAGGAGGAGGAGGAGGAGGAGGAGGAGGAGGAGGAGGAGGAGGAGAGGAGAGGAGGCGAAGAATGAGGAGAAAAAAGAGCTGGAGAGGAGAAGAGGAGGAGGAAAAGAGAAAGAGGAGGAGATAAAGGAGGAAGAGGAGGATAGGGAGAGGGACAGAGGAGGGAGAAGGAACAGGTGGAAGAGGAATAAGGAGGAGGAAGAGGAGGAGGAAAAGGAGAAATAGGAGGAGGATAATAAGAAAAAGAAGAGAGAAAGAAATGAAGATAAAAAAAACAAAGAATAAAATAAATCCGTACAAAAACTAGAAAGAGAAACGAGACAACACCAAAAACAAAACAAAACAAAAACACGAAAAAACGAAAAAAAAAAAACATAACCTACCTGTAAAACACCACCAGCATCACCACCAAAAAAGGTAGGCCTACTCACCGCAAACACCGCATTCTGGAGCCCGAAAGGGATGGGCGTGAGGCGCGTGACGGCGATGACTTTGAAGGCCTGGTTCCCGCCCAACACCGACAGGAGGGCGCGCAGGACTTTCGAAGTCATCACACGCCGCTGGAGGAACTGAGGTAAAAAGGGGAGGTGATGAGGGATTTTGTGATGTTTAGTGGTGTTTTTTTGTGATTGGTGGTGTTTTTTGTGGTGATTAGGGATGATTAGTGGTAATTAGTGATGATTGGTGATTTCGTGGTGATTAGTGATGATTGGTGATTTCGTGGTGATTAGTGATGATTGGTGATTTCGTGGTGATTAGTGATGATTTGTGGTGATTGGTGTTGATGTTGTGGTGAAAAGTGATGGCTGGTGATTTTTTTGGTAATTATTGATGATTGGTGATTTTCGTGTTGATTAGTCATGATTGTTGGTGATATTTGTGGTGATTAATGATTGGTGGTGATTTTTATGATTAATGATGATTAGTGGCGATTTTTGTGGTGATTAGTGATGACTGGTGTTGATTCAATGGTGATTAATTATGATTGGTGATGAATTTATGGTGACTAGTGGTGACTGGTGATTTTGTGGTTGTTAGTGATGATGACTGGCGATGGTTATGGCATGAGCGAATCGTGATGATTGATTTTATGATGACTCGTGATGAATGTGTCGTAGGCTAGAGGCGTTGAGGGTTTTTGTGATGATCGGGGATGGTTATGGGAAAAGTGACGGTGCTTAAACACTTTGTAGTGATAAATGATAATTAGTGATGACTGGCGATGGTTATGTCATACACGAGATGCGATAAAAGACTTTGACATGACTATGGCAAGAGGGAAAGGCGATGAGAAGCTTTGTGATGACTGGCGGTGACTATGACATGACGGGAAGATGATGAGCTTTGTGTTGACTGGTGGTGATTATGGGCATGAAGGAAAGGTGGTGAGAAGCTTTGTGATGACTAGTGATGACTATGATGATGAGAAGCTGTGATGACTATGACATGACGATGAGAAGCTTTGTGATGACTATGACATGCGATGAGAAGCTTTGTGATGACTATGGACATGACCTATGACTGAGACATTGAGAAGCTTTGTGATGACTGGCGATGACTATGACATGAGGGGAAGGCGATGAGAAGCTTTGTGATGACTGGCGATGACTATGAATGAGGGGAAGGCGATGAGAAGCTTTGTGATGACTGGCGATGACTATGACATGATGATTTGTGATGACTGGCGATGACTATGATTGATATGACTGGCGATGACTATGACATTGGATGATAAGCTTTGTGATGACTGGCGATGACTATGACATGAGGGATGGATAATGATTATTGATTAGTGATGAGTGTGATTGTTCTGTTTGGATTTTAGTGATGTTTGATTTAATGGTGATTGTGAATATAACAATGATTATAAGTATGTAAATATGGCAAAGATAACTGACTAATAACAGTAATGACTAAATCAATATTAATAATAACAATAACCTCAATATCAATAATGGTACTAACAATCATGGTAGAAATAATGATGGTGAGAATAATGGTGATAATAATAATAACAATAATAACAAAAACATAAGGACAATAATGATATTGATAATGATGATGATAATGGTGATGACTGTATAGATATTATATACAATGTACCATTTGTTTATGTAACATTTTATTTGTAAGCCCTGCATCCTTCTTTAGTTTTATAGTCATGGTCCCTCGGACATTCCTTGCAGGCACCAATCCCCTCAGCCAATCAGAGAGCGAGACAGCTGAGCCCGAGGAGACTGCAGGTTGCATTTGTTCTGTCCTGCACCTGCTCGTTTGTACTTTTGATGTGTGTGGTATTTTACACCAATAAAGCTCACTTGCAAATCTGAGTTTTCAAGAACCTTCAGACGACAGAACACAGAAGATGGCGCAGTGAGTAGTGCAAACTCTGCAAGTGAACCTGGAAGGCGCCGATTTGCTCCCCTCAGTGCCTAGCAACCGTCGTTCCCGCCTCCTAAATTTGAATTTTCGTCGCGGATCTTACAGTGTCCGACAGTGTTATAGTGCAGTGAGTGTTGTCATATAGTGTGGGGAAGGTTTGCGGGAGTCTCAGCATCACCCCTGGTGCAACTCCATTTTTCCCGCCAACCCGGAGAGCGCACGAACCTTGTCCACCCCTCCGAGTTCCGATCGGTGACTGACTGGACTTCTCGCCTCAACCGCCATCACCGAGCGCGGCCGTTCCAGCAACGCGCAAAACCTCCCCCGCCACACATGCACTTACCACGAACTGTAGAAGAATTCGTTCTTTTTTTCGATATTCACACCCAAGAACGAATCGTTGCACTATTTCAGGCACTAAAATTGCACTGTTTGTAAGATCAGCTCGTCAAAGACACCAAACTCGATATGGCTACGCCTCAGGAAGACCATTTTCAGGCCAGAAATGATGACTTGGGTGATGGTAGTGATGACAGCGGTGAGCCAAACGTCCTTGAGAGTGGTGAGGCCGATGTACCACCATCCCTCCCACCCCCTCTCACCCCTCACCCTTCCAGCCCCTCGCAGCACAGTCCAAACCAAGAGCTGCAGTATTTGATCCACTACCTCCAAGTCACCCGCATTTCTGACGAGGAAAGACGACGACAAGACGAAGAAGCACGACGAGCAGAGCTACAAGAATACCGTCTTCAAATGGAGCAACAGCGACAGCTAAACGACGAACGTTCATGCAGCTACTCAGCATGATAGCTCCCAAGCCCCTCCAGGTACAGCAAACCAGCCCAGAACAGCAAGCACCAGCTGCTCACCAGCTTTCGCCTGTTCCACCTGTTGCCACCACGTCAGGATCTCCACCGCACGGGCTAATCCTTGGATGGGTAAACCTATGATACCCAGCCCTCCTCAGCTACAGTCCGACGTCACCTACCAACTGTTCCGTCAGTGGCGTCGCAAGTTCGAGGACTATTCTGTGCTAATGGGTCTCCAGTCTACCCCCAGCCACACAACACATATACCTCCGCACATGTGTTTCGCTGGAAGTTCAGCGGCTGCTGCATTACACTCTGGCAATACCTCCTGACTCATCCATGCCAGTAGTCCAAGTCCTCGACGCTTTACAGCAGTATTTCCGCAACTCGCAGAACGAAGCCCTACGACGCCGGGAACTCCTTTCCTGCAAGCAGACGCCTGGTGAGCCTTCTCTGCCTTCTACGCCCGCATGAAGGACTTAGCTGACGAAGTTGAACTCTGCACAGGGACCGCACTACCTGTGCTGCAACACAGCTTAAGATGATTCTTTTGATGGGCGTGCGTGAAGAGGAACTCGTGCAGCGCCTTGTCTCCCTCGACAGCCAGGCATCTTTAGATGACTTTGTCACGTGCAGAACCTTTGAGTCCTCCAGGGCCGCTGCATCTGCTATCGTTGCTGCCACCAGCTAACTCAACATCCTCTCTTCATACAAGAGGAACCAACGCCGCCAGAAGATGACAGCTACGACCAAGCACACGCCTCAACGCTGTCAGTCTCCACCGTTGACCAAGGACTCGCCCGCCTCCTGTAGGTCTTGTACCCGTCAACATGCCGTGGGACATTGCCCAGCAAAAGATAGTACCTGCCCAAATTGTGGGTACAAGGGTCATTGGCACCGTACGCCCCGGTGCCCAGCAAAGGACTCTGAATGCACCACTTGCCACAAACAGGGTCACTTCGCCAAGTGCTGCAAGTCCACCAGGAAGACCTCTACCAACCAGACTCGTAGAGCACGTAGAGTGTCCACCGGCAGGACCCCTAAGCCAGTTAATGTCACCCTGTCCTATGGCTCAAAGTCCTCCCAACTGCTGATGCTACCTGACACTGGAGCTGATATCACGGTGATTGGCCCGAAGCACCTGGACTCCTTGGGAATCCCCAGATGCAATCTTTCACCCCCGCCTGCGACTGACGTCCTCACAGCAGATGGGTCATCCATGACTCCAGCTTTGGGTTGTTTCGAGACCACCTTCCAGCTCGGTCAAGCAAGGCCATTGTCCACGTTCACGAGGACATCCAGACACCTCTGCTCTCGTATGGCCACTGCGTGGACCTGGCCATCGTCTCTACAGATTTCCCAAAGCCCATCCTCTCTGTGACCCATGTCAACAGATGTGCACAGCAGATGCCTGCCTCGGCAATGTCGTCCCCCACTACTGCTCGGACCTACTTCCTACAACACTTCAGCGACGTCCTTGTGTCTAAGACTGACCTCCAGACTACGCCACTGAAAGATGTCTGGCCCACCAATGAGGATCCACCTTCAGCCAGGTGCGACACCCTTTGCCATACACACGCCTAGACCTATACCTTTCGCCTACCGGGACCAGGTCAAGGAGGAACTTGATTCCCTGGTGCAGCAAGGGATCATTTCGCCCGTCGGTGACAAGCCCTCCGAGTGGTGCCATCCGATGGTCCTGGTACCTAAGCCTGGCAATGGTGTACGCATCACAGTGGACCTCACACGCCTTAACTCCCAAGTGTCCAGGCCTACACACCCATCGCCCACACCCGCTGACGCTATCCGCACCATCACTCCATCTGCCAAGTTCTTTACTAAGGCAGATGCATTGCATGGATATTGGCAAATGGACCTTGCGGAGGAAGACCGTCACCTCACGACGTTCATAACACCTCATGGGCGCTACTACCACTGCAGAGGACCTATGGGATTTGCCGCTACTGGGATGCCTACTGTCTTCGCGGAGACCTGGCTCTGCAAGGCATCACCAACTGCGTAAAGGTAGTGGATGATATCCTCCTCTTCGACAGTGATTTACCGACTCACCTCCGACGAGTTTTCCAGATGCTATCCAGGTGTCGCGCCCATGGCATAACCTTGAACAAGGACAAGTTCATGGTAGCCGCCACCAAGGTCAGTTTTTGTGGATATAACATCTCACCAGAGGGCATCGCTGCAGACCCTGAAAAGGTTGCAGCCATACGAGACTACCCTACACCCTCCAATATTACGGACCTCCGGTCGTTCATGGGTCTTGTGAATCAGCTGGCCGACTTCTCACCAGAGATTGCGGCCACTGCCCAGCCTCTCCGCCCTCTGATGTCACCAAAACGGTCCTTCACTTGGACCCCAGACCATGACCAGGCATTCGGGAAGGTCAAGGCTGCCCTCCTATCGCCCCCAGTCTTGGCTCCTTTCAACCCGAAACTGCCAGTGACTCTACAAACTGACGCCTCTCGCCTCTATGGTCTGGGATACGCCCTATTTCAGGAACATGGCCACGGCCAGCTCCGGCTCGTCCAGTGTGGCTCACGGTTTCTAACCGACGCCGAGTCACGCTACGCCACAATGAGCTGGAGATGCTGGCTGCTTCATGGGCCATGGGAAAGTGCCGCCTGTACCTTGCCGGCCTCCAGCACTTTACCCTTCATACCGACCACAGGCCATTGATCCCAATCCTGAACCACTACACGTTGGATGCCATAGAAAACCCCCGACTCCAGCGTTTGAGAGTGAAGATGGCTCCGTATGTCTTCACCGCTGTGTGGCGCGCCGGCAAGACCTTGTGCGTCCCTGACGCCCTCTCTCGGGCACCTGTCAGCCACCCCACATTCGACGACGAAGAAGAGTGTACCATGACAGCTGCACACGTCCGGTCCCTTGTTTCTACGAATGCTACCTCAACAGACGGCCAGGCCACAGCTCCTATCCTCGACGACGACAGGACTCTACAGGAGCTTCGCGCCGTCGCATCACAGGACCAAGATTACCGCCGCCTCCTGGAGTACGTCACCACAGGATTTCCCTCCAACCGCTACAGCCTACACGCCTCCATCCTCCCGTACTGGAAATTGCAGGACAGCCTGTACGCAGATGGAGAGCTTGTGCTACATGGTCCACGCATCGTTGTTCCTGCTACACTCCGACGTCGCACCTTGACTCCATGATAGTCACAGAGGAGTCGAAGCCACCCGTCGTCGCATCGATTCTGACATAAAGAGTACAGTCGAAGCGTGTGACTCCTGCCAACGTCTCCAGCCCAGCCAACAGCAGGAACCCTACCTATGCGATGACCAGCCATCACGCCCCTTTGAGTCTGTGTCCGCTGACTTTTTTCAAGTAGCTGGGAAGTCTTTCCTGGTCATTGCAGACAGACTCTCAGGGTGGCCCGTGGTTACTCCCTGTGGTCAGGACACAACCGCAACTAAGGTCATGCGCATGTTTTGCCGGTACTTCCGAGAAGTCGGTGTACCTGTCCGCCTCAGGACCGATGGAGGGCCCCATTCACCAGTGAGGAATTCAGAAGATTTACTGAACGCTGGGGTGTCCACCACCTTGTGACGTCCCCACACTATCCACAGTCTAATGGCCACGCCGAGGCTGCGGTCAAGTCCGTGAAGTACTTGATCCTCAAGACGGCGCCTGACGGCAACATCGACTGTGAGGCGTTCGACCGGGGCCT
>NW_020868789.1:80000-85000 GCF_003789085.1 Penaeus vannamei
TAATATTACTACTAATAAGTGTACTTGTATTGCAAATAATATCAGTGACAGGTTTAGTAATGTTAATAACAATGGGATTAAAATAAATTAAAAAATGGTAAGAGTAAGTATATCATTGGTATTATTTTTAAAATGTTGAACAATCACATCACTGGCTTGTGAAGGAATCCTTTTTTTTATCCAAAAGTTTGGTTTGTAAATCCTTTTTTTTAGTTTTTCCATTTCATTTTCCCAAGTTGAACAATGTGAACAGTATCTTGAAATCCTATCGACTTTGTGAATAATACCACACAAACAGTAATTATTTTAATTTATAATGACTGGAAAATTTTCCCTTTAGCATAAGACACCTGTTCCATAAATGTATGTCTGCTATTTTAAATTGTCACTGCTCACATTCTCCTTTTATCAGTTGCATCAAATGATGACCAGCATAAAAAAATTACAGATAAAATTGTTCTTTATTATCAAACATAATATGGGCACCTTTTGCCATAAAGTCAACATATAAAACAATACCAACATCCTTTGCTTTAGTGTGAATGCTGGTTTACAAACTAAACAGATCTTTACACAGGGAAATGATTCGTTATGTAAATGTTTTCACTTCTGAAAGAAATTACTTACTTAAAACAATATTAATCCTTATTACAGAAAATATGATAATAAATTATGTATGAATCCCTAAACAATTAATTTTATATTTTCTGCCTAAAGCTTTTGAATGAAGTTTGCTTCAAATCAGTTTATAAGTTACACAAGAGACTTTGTGACTTACAATTACAATACTTTGCACTTTGTATGATGCATTTACGGTACAATATGCTACTTCCAGTAATTCTCGAGAAAATTATATTTCTAGTACATAAATTGTGCATCACGTTTGTAGAAACTCTATAAAAAATAGTACTGAAAATTGCAAACTCATTTGCACTAGCACCTCTTGCTTTTAAAACTTGCACACTTAATGCAAACTTTTTTGCAATAAAATAATCCAACATGTATGCCTTTCTAAAACAAAACACAATATCTTTGGCATGCAACCACAGGCATCAAATCATCATCCATGCAGGCACACATTAAACAAAATCTTTCACTTACTTCACTGAGCTAAAACACATGACAACAGGCAAACCGACTAAAAACAAGCTGTGTCACAGACAACATAAAATATATTCACATAATTCTCCAAAGTTAAAAAGATCAGTTTGGGTGTAATTTATGCCTCAATGATTCTTAAATGAAAATGATCAATTGCCTTCCAGATGAAATGAATGGGAGCGAAATGCTTATATACATAATGATTTTTTAAGATCCAGTAATTGTTTTACTGTTTACATAGCTTCCCTAAACTTTCTTTATCTTCTAGTATAGCTGCTAAGAGATTTCTGTCACCCAAGGTCTGTTCTGCTTCATCAACATTAAGACGTAGAATGACCTGCAAGACAAATAGGCATATTAGAAACACAAATCAAGACATGTTATAGACATTCTGAACAAACTTTCTCAAAGAAAACCTACACCTTTACTTTCTATTAGCAGCGACTCCATGCCTTAAAGAAAGAAAGAAAGCAAAAAAAAAAAAAACTTTGTATATGTGACACTTGATCTGATTTGCTAACCAGATAAATACAACATGTATTTGAGATGATTAGATAGTTTTTAAATCTTGCAAATATTATCCATTGTAACAATTTTACAATGTTTTCATGAACCTATTAACTTCCTCAAATAAAATAAATCTTACTATTACATAATTTTTTGACACATACTAGACTAAAGAACTAATTATAATTACATGATTGTTGAAAATGTACAAAAAAAAAGTTGAATAAATACCTTTGAACTGCGAATTTCTTTTGCTTTCTTAACCTGAAGCATTCCACGAGACTCCAGCAATGTGCAGAGTGATAGGAATTCACTCTGGTCTATTCCCGGAAGATTTCGTTTCTTACATATCTTTGTGTACACATCATGGAACTGAAAGAGAAATGAAGTTATAATGTGAAAGGACAATACCTCCAAATAATAAAAATGAAGGTTAAGTTAAAATATTGAGACCAATGGCCAGGAAAGCAATCCTGTTAGTTCCTCACCTTGCCAAGATTGAGATCCTTTGACTTCGCATGCTTCATGATCAACAGCAGGCTGCATATCAACACCTTCTGTTGCAGAGGAAAGCTCTCTGGGGCATCAGTTACAGCTGAGATAACACGAGACCCATATACCTCATTAAAAATAGCCAAGACCTGGGGCACCTCCACCATCTTCATTGGGGGAGGGCTGGGCCTCTTTGTTGGAGACTTGGAAGGGCTTCCTGAAAAACAATGAATTGCATTGAGAATAATAATACAGACAACAACAATGATAATCATAATAAACTCCTCATAATAACAATACTTCATCAGTATAAGTAAACAATTTTCTTACCATTTGTAGGTTTTATAACACTCTGCCTTCGTGCTTGTATTTCACAGAGTTCTACTGCTCTTCTGCATACATCTAAAGCCTTGCGAACATCTCCAGCAACAGATGCTACCTTGCCAGCTAAAAACATTACAGCTGCTGGCTTTATCACTTGAATGTCTCCCAGTCCAGCCTAAAGAGAAAGAATGAAAATTATAGATTTTTTCAAACTGACTCTACAAGTAAATTGATACTACAAGATATATGAATACAAACTGCAAAACCATGTTCTTAATGTAACTGCATAATTATGCTCTTAGACCTATTTGTTATATGTAAATGTTACCAGATAGTATTTTCTTTTCCAACAAATCTTAAAAGAAATCTGAATCTATATCCCAATTCAATAATCAACATTCCCCAGCTTGTTCACTTTTCATGTACACATAACCCCCTTCAGTCTAGCAAACATACCTCTTGGATTCTTTGATTAATGATCTTAATGATCTCTGCCTTGGAGTAAGGTGGGAAATGAAGTAACTTCGGCTTGAATGTTGGTCTTGCTTGGAGTCTAGGCAATATGCGATCTGTCAGGTCAAGGGCATTAGCAATACCCACCAGCACCAGCTTGGACCCTGCTAATGCTGGCCACTCAAAGATCGAGTACAAAACTTCTTGGTTCCTACTGTCCAGCTGGTCTATCTCGTCAAGCATAATTAGCCTGTAGATATATAATATATCAGTCACTATCACCTATAATATTAAAAAACTTCAGAACAAAAGAAAAGAAAAGGAATAAAAACAGGACAAGGTTTACAACTTACACTGGATTCTTTCCTGAAGTCAGGGCTTTCTCAATAGCCTTGATGTTTTCTCTCTCTGTCCCTTTTTGCTGGAGCCCCAACTCTGATACAATCTTGGAATATATAGCACCAGCAGTCCTAAGTGTCATGCAGTTTAGGAAGACCTTTTTGATGTTTGGAAGCTGAAAAGATAAGAAATGATACCAATGAGATGGAGCTACTAATACTACCATCTTAATGTGTAGATGATCAGCTTGGGAAATATTCATTCAATGCAGTTACTTTCTGTAGAAAGGGAAGTTGGATCTAAATATGGGGAAAAATGCACAAATACACTTTTACCCAGTAGTCAATGAAATCAGAGTGAAATCAAGATTCTAAGATATATAAACTTAAAACCACAATAACTTCCTGATAATGCATACCTTCATACTATCCAGAATGGAGTTCAGAGAAGCAGTCTTTCCTGTCCCCGGTGCTCCAGAAACATACAACGATCCAGGCTTGACATTTTGTAGGTGTTCTTTCAAAAAGGACTCCATATCTGCCACCTGCTTCTCCCTACATACCAGGGTAGTGGGAGTTCCTGTATTCAGACTCTGACGAACTGCTCTATATGCTGTAACTGCATTTCACAAAAGGAGAAAAAATGTTAATTATGAGTTCAAACTAAAGTCAGTCATGTCATCAATGCTGATTTATAACACATGCAAAATAATATATATATATCTATTTGAAGTACTTACCATTGGGTTTGCATATACCCATGGCTGCATTCTTTTTGCTGTTAGAGGGGCTTGCCAGTGAGAGTTTTGATATCATGGAGGAGGGACTACTAAACTTCAATGGTGACATGGCAAGTTTCCTTGGAGTTCTGCGTGGACTCTGGGCATTCTCCTGGTCTAGTTTACGAGGTGATCTTCGGGGACTACCAAAGTCCAGGTTCTTTAGGGGTGACTTCACTGGTCCATCCATAACAAGTCGTTTCAGGGGAGATTTGACTGGACTGTTCCTCCCTTTCAAGGGTGACTTGGCAGACCTTTCCATTACAAGACATTTTAGTGGGGATTTAACAGGACTGCTCATCCTTAAAGGCTTTGATGGAGATTTAGATGGACTTTGGAGGCTAGAAATCAAACAGCAAATATTCTTCCTGGGACTTGCAATATTGATAATATTAGAAGATTTAAGGGGGCTCTTTGACCCAACATTTTGAATCTTTGCTGGTGAATTTGCTGTTGGATAAAACTTTACTGGACTTAATGGTAAATCTTCAATGGGTTTATCTGGCAATGCTTTGTGAGTGTTTTCTGAATTTTCATGATAGGAATCTTCACTGAGAAGCTGGCGGCATACTTTAAGTGGTAACTTGACTGGGCTGGATATTGACTTTGGCAAACGAGCCAGTTCAATAACCAACTGCTTGCTTGGGCTACACATTAAGTCTTGCTGCTCAACTTCTGAAATGTCAAAAAACATTTGAATGAGAATCTTTGAAAACTATAATACTGTTGAAGAAACCATTTATACACAAAAAAATTTACCAAACACACTTCAGGAATCCATTCCAACACTGAGATTTCAAATTTAAAACAAATACCCAAATGATTCTGTACTGCATTCTTACCAGAAATGCTTGCTTTCCTCTTGCTTGGAGTACCTGCATCAGCATCCTTTGCCGCAACTCTTGACACCCTGGTTGGAGTTTCTGTTCTGCGAGATGACCTGCATGGACTGTCGCAAGCATCTTTGGTAGCTCTTGTAGATCTCCTTGGACTGTCATAGAAATTT
>NW_020868789.1:95000-100000 GCF_003789085.1 Penaeus vannamei
TATAAAATCCTCTAGATGTGTGTTTAACGCCGCGTTGTTGATGCTTCTGGAGGTTGGCGGGAAAACAAGAGGTACATCAGCTGTGTGGGAAGAGAACGCTGATTGGTCGATTTAAATTTCCCGCTACAAGATTGCTCGTATCAGATTGGATGATATTTTAGAAGCTCTTTGATGATTGGTTTGTATCTTGGAGTGTTCGTCAGTGATTGGTTTATGGAAAGACCTTTAAATGAACTGTTATATTATGTTTATCTGAATGTGTTTATAATACTTTGTCTCCAAATAAGGCGAAAAAAATACCAGCTGAATCCACAAATAAGTATAACAATGGTTAGTTTCAAAAGTATAGATTTATAAAAATGTCTCTTCTAGGTGCATTTAGACTTCAAATATAGCCAAACTGCAACTTTCCAAATCACGCGGGAAAAGTTGACCGCGTTGGTCCGGGATCCCAAGGCGGCCTTTAATTCCATTGTTTACGGGCATTTAAATGGCCGGAAATACAACTAAAATAAATATACTGTATTATTTACGTTTAAGACTAAAAGAGATGTCTGGATATATTACTGACTCTTTTGTCAATTTGCAGGTATATTATAATCTTATCTATATGCGATAAAACGAGAGACTTCTGTAGACACAAGCACACGTTTCCGGATCACTTGCCCGCGTCAGTGGTATACACGGCACACACACACACACACACACACACACACACACACACACACACACACACACACACACACACACACACACACACACACACACACACACACGCCCGCACACATGTACGTATTTGTTTGCATGTATATCTTGATAGCTTTGCATAGGTAAAAATACACACACACACACACACACACACACACACACACACACACACACACACACACACACACACACACACACACGCACGCACACCTACACACACAGGAACACATACATGTACACACACGCATGTATGTATATATATGCATATATATGTGTGTGTGCATATATATATATATATATATATATATATATATATATATATATACATATGTATGTACATATCTCTATCTATCTTATATGTATATATATTATGTATATATATATATATATATATATATATATTATATAATATTATATACACACACACACACACACGTATATTATATATATATAATTATATATATATATATAATATGTATATATATATATATATATATATATATATATTATATATTATATATATACACACACACACACACACACACACACACACACACACACACACACACACACACACACACACACACACACACATATATTATATTATATATAATATATATATATATATATATATATAATGACCAATTGTAGCATTTTTATCAAGCAAACATCAATTCATGAAGAATGGACGATCAAACAATATACATCACACCCTGAGTGATAATTATTAACAACCTCATGCTAATTACTATGTCATTTGAGGTCCATTAAGTCTGGTCATAATTACCTGTGCAAAGTGTATGTGTGTTTTAAGACGTTTCATCAATGCATACCTGTTAAATAACGCGTTTGGTGTCAGATATCATAAGGAAAATCTGCGTTAATAGAATATTTCTTACAAACTTAAAGATTCAATGTATTATAACACTTTACTTAAACGAAAATTAAGTTAACTTTCCGTTTTCTATTCAGTGTCATATCTAAATCATCTTAAGGCAGGGAATTCAGCGTTTTTATAACTCTTTATAGACTATACGAAAAAATGTAATATCATTAGGAAATATATGGAATTATATAATGTATATGAAGATGAAAAAATAATGTAACTATTATCCAAATGGTACTGTACTTACTTGGCAGAGATATCGGCTAGAGTTTAACGGCCGAAGTCAAACCACGTGTAGCTAATAACGCATTTATGTATACATTAAATAGGATAGCTAGTTATCTATCTATCTATCTTCCTATTTATATATACGTGTGTAAAGATAGATAGATAGATAGATAGATAGATAGATAGATAGATGTAAATAGATGAGGGACATTTAAAAATGATTATTTGAAATACTGTAATACAATAAATGCATGGATGATTTTACAGATGTAAAAGTAATCTGTTATTTACAGAATATGAAAATATGAAAGATGGAAAGAAGCTAAAACGAAATAAGTTAATTTCTCGATAAACTAAACACGTGTTCAGTCTGTTAAACAGCCATCTTCCAGTCTTGTGCAGAGAAGCAAATATCAAGAAAAACGAGGAACCTATGGAATAAACACGCAAAAACATTCTCTTTACACTATAAGTATTTTCCATACTCTTCTAAATCATGGTACGTCGCGTGCAAACATTTTTGTGACGAACCACACGTGATGTGTGCGAATTTCCCACGACTCAGGGGAGGAGGGGTGGAGGGCAGAGGGAGAAGAGAGGAGGCAGGGGGAGGGAGGGAGATGGGAAAAGGAGGGGGAGAGGAGGAGTTTGCAGTAGGAGGTGAGAACGGTAGGGAGAGAGGAAGGGGGGGGGGTGTAGGGGGTGAGAACGAGAGGGCATGGGAGTTAGGAGGGGGACAGGGTGGCAGGAGGGAGGAGGTGGGAAAGGGGAGGGAGGTGAGGAGAAAAGGTAGTAGGGAAGGAGGTAGTAGGAGTAGGGGAGGTGGTGAGGTGAGAGGAGGAGGAAGGTGGGAGGCAAGGAGGGTAGGAGAGAGGAGGAAGGAGTGATAAAGAGAGTAGAGAGGAGGGGTATAGGAGCGGTATGGTGGTGGGGGTGGAGGAGAATAAAGAGGAGGAAGGGAGGAGGAGAGGGTGGTAGGTAGTGGTAGAGGGAGGAGTAGAGAGGACAAAAGAGAGGAGGAGAGGAGGGGGGGAGGAGGAGGGAGGTGGGATCGGGAAAGTAGAGAGGAGGAGGAATGTTAGTAATTAGAGAACAGAGGAGGAGAGAGGAGGGTTAAGGTGACTCAGAAGAGGAGGAATCTTGGAACAGGAGCGGAAAGAGGAGAGAAAAGAGAAAAAAGACGTGAGAGAAGGCGGAGAGAAATAAACACATGGAAGTATTTCAAACACGAAAATCGCAGACGATGAGTCAGGTCTGAGCAAAAGGCATTACTGGATCAGTCAGGATTGATTCCTATTTTCTATTCTTATTTAGTCAAATTCTGGCGAGAATGTGACGGTGGACCCAGGTCAATGGCATTATAAAATTTTATGATATACTTTGAAACTATAAAAATATAACCTTAAAACTATGTTGGATACACGACTGACACCCGTACGTTCTGAAGGACAACACGAAGATTTGTAAACGTTTCTGTAGTTACCCAAAGAAATACCATAAAAATATAAAAGTACTGGGACTCCGCAAGTTGTTAAAAAGATATATATAGGAGAGTTGGAAATATTATTATTTTTTAAGTGCTTTCGTTTCACATCGTCTTACTGAGTAGACAGGTATTTTGCACGGAAATATTATTTTAACGAAAGGTGTCTTTAGCGGTAAAAGACAGTAAACCACTGCATCTTTAAAAATCTCACAATGTCATAAAAGAAAACGTAAATAACCTGAATATGTTGGTATAACTATGATAAATATCTGATACGCAAATGATCACATAGTGGTTGATTTGTGTTTCGGAAAAAATCTTTTGGTATTTATTATTGCTTTTTAAGATAAAGTATCATGTGATATGATATCTGAGGCCAAAAGATGTTGCTTTAAAATTCCTTTCAGCATTGTTCAAGAAATAACAATAGTCATAAAACACAACATATAATATTTGTATATTTATGTACATGTGATCATAATCATCATAATCTTTAAACACGATCGAATGACTGTGTGTCTGTAGGTACAACCTGCATTTCTAATCTAAGAATATATATGACAGCCGCTATATATAATTGGTTATTACATTTCCTCTCTTTCTAGGAGACCAAGAGATAATTAAAAAAGAACGTCTTTTGTAGAAACCAACCTTTTTTCATTACGCATTTTAAAAAAGAAAGATTTTCCCATAATTTTCAACTTCCCCGACAGAACTATAACCAATAATTAGAAAAAAAGACAAGAAAACTATTCTGAAAAATAATACAAGTATTTTCGGCACTATGGAAGTTATTATAGACCTTCAACATAGGTATTCTTAAACACTGACAAGAATATTAATGGAACGCTACTCTCCCGTTCCTTTGGAATTTACGTGGTGACATTCTTTAGAAATAAATACCCCACAAGAAATCATTGTTTTTACAGAAGTTTGAAACAACAAATTTGCAGGACATGTAATTTTGTATTTACGAGCAAGATGAAGTCAGCTCATTAAATATTATTTTTCACTCTTTATTTTACCTTATTCTCTCTGTTTTATTAGGGAATTTGTAAAAAAAAAAAAAAAAGAAACGTAATTTACCATGAGTAAAGATCTCTCCTTTACAAGAAAGTCTCTTAACAGGATGAAAATATATTGAAAATAATATCGCGCTTTCCGGAAATCCGGGATAATGTCAGCACCTTTTTTTGTCAATATATTATTCATGTATAAAATAAAATGTAGTTCTGCTTCATTAATCGACTATTTTTTCTTAATATAAAAGGATCGTTATTTCCCCTCTCTCTCTCTCGCTCTCTCGTTCTCTCTCTTTGTTCTTGTTTTTTGTTACTTGATGAAATTAGCCGTTCGCCAAATAATGTGACAACTAGAGTCCCATTGATTGTCTGCCAACGCCTTTTCACTCCTTACGCCAAAGACCCATCCACACCATTTCGAAACTGCGTCATCGGGAATATATCAATGGTAATACATTCTTTACATTTACCTTCACCTTATACAAGGCATTGGTTATCTGATATTAAACTCGTTGCGGCAGAGATTCATTCACGTCTCTAAACTGCGTCATCAGACATTATACGAAACATTATATATATTACGAAAAGACATTCTAAGCTTACATATGCTCTATTACAATGATGTATCTATATAGATGGCCTATGTATCTGTCTAATCTGTTGCTTAATT
>NW_020868789.1:142185-148034 GCF_003789085.1 Penaeus vannamei
CTTTGTCGGTCTTTCTAACGATTTTATTAATCTGCTACACATTAAGCTGATTAACCGATGAATCTGAGGTATTAGTAGCAAATGCAAAATCATCTGTGCGGAAGTTATTACAGGGTGCTTTACTTAATGATATAACTACTATGTTTGTCGACCGATGAAAGCGATTGATTTAATGACTGCGATCGCTTCAGCAGTGGTGTCACGTGACAGTCATGTAGACCAGTTGAAACTTGTTCGATGAAATGTGCTGCCAAGTTGCTAATAAGATCACGCTAAAAATTAAGATAGAAACAGTGGCTCAAGTGGTAGTATTATCAACGATATGATAGCAATGTTCATTTTGCATGATAGTGTGATGGTATTATTACTATTACAATCATTTCATTAGAATTGGAGTACTCCATCCGTATTGTCATCATCGGAGTAAATATAACTTACAGACTCTCCTTTATGGCATTATCAGTATTATCGATACCAGTACAAATGTTTATCTTCATCCTGTAACTTAACCATCAACATTTGCGATTGTCTGGCGTTCCGCTCAGCGACCGGCATCCGCATTATGTGGTCGTCATCAGTCCCTCGAACTTTATCAACGATACAAAAGTTTTTGGTAATTTTCACTGCTAATAGTATTACATAATCATTAACTTTCCTCTTGGTTGTAATACCGGAGAATTTTACTTTTTGAAGGACAAGTCAAGAATACGCTGTTAAGATACTACGAACATTCATTTATCAAATTTCAGTAACGGCGTTTTAGTCTAAAGGGCTGCGTAGTAGTAGTAGTAGACAAGGTGCTGACAAACAAGCAACCTTGCGCTCAACTCCGCCCCAGGCAAATTAGTAGACAGCTTTTATCCCCCGTGGCCAATCATCGTTACAACTTTTGGTGACGTCATGTGCCTCAGGTGGCCAATAGCTGCCTTTGGCGATAATGACGTCACGATGCACCGCCCTCGGCCAAGTTGCTACGGGGATGCCTGGCAGTGCGCCACGCCCCCGGCAGAATGCAGGAAATCAATGATGTCTGGACACGGATGTTGCCGGATGAATTTTATTCCTGAGGCACGAGTGGACGATCAAAAGTAGAACAGACGCGCGTCATTAAGCGGAGCAAGACGTTTCCACGTGACCGAAGCGGACGAAGAAGTGTTCGATCGGGCGCGGAGAATCCAGCGCCAGAAACCGCCATCCGGAATGCCTTTTCGGGATGGGCGCCGTCAAGCGCTGGTGGGAATACACGAGGTGCATCATTTTATGTAAAAAAGAAAGAACTGAAAAGAAACTGAAAAATAAAAAAGGCTCTTTGTCCCAGCATCAAAGTAGAAGCTTTAAGATTTTAGAAAGCCTTTCCACACATAACGAGGTAATGTAGTTGCTTAAGTGTAGGAGACCATTATAGGAGTTCAGCTCTGCAGGAACACTTAGCATTCTCAATACTAAATTGAAAGAGCTCTTCATCAACTCTCAACTCGGACACGACAACCCTTTATTATACAAGGGAAGCATACTCCTGGCGGCCGCGGGCTGGGCTATACAGCATACCCACGCAGCGAGTATAACGCCCGGGACGAGGACGGGCAAGTGCGATTGTGATCGCCCACCGCACCATGACGGCCGCACTCAGCGCTCAGGCTCCGGAAGGAACACGGGAGCTCCTCCACCTGAGACGCACTCGGCGAGGCGAGGTGTCCTGCAGCTCGAATTTCGGCCTTATTGTCAGGGTCAGAAATTGGGACTGCGGCTTTTCATCGCTCGAGCGAGGGAGGGAGGAAGAGAGAAGGAGAGGGGAGAGAGGGAGAGGGAGGAAGAGAAGAGACGGGAGGGAGGAAGAGGAGTGGGAGGGAGGGAGGAGAGGGAGGGAAATAGAAGTTAGGAAGGGAAGGAGAGAGGGGTGGAGGGGAGCCTCCTGACGCAGCGACCCGTCCGAGTGTAAGGATAACGTGTATATACATGCATGTGTTCAGGCATACATGCATACATCCATGAAAGGATAGCACGCACGCGCGCGTGTGTGTCTGTGTTTTAGAGAGAAAGAGAGGGGGGAGGGTTAGAGAGAGAGCGAGAGTGGGGGGGAGGGAAGTACGGAAGAAGGGAGAGAGAGGGAGGGGGAGGAGGAAAGGATATACAGAGAGAGGAGGGAGAGAGATATAGAGAGGGAAAGAGAGGGGGGAGGGAGGGAAGGAAAGAGAGGGAGAGGGAGATGGGGAGAAGGAGAGAGATGGAGAGAGAGAGAGATATGAAAAAGAGACAGAAGAAGAAACAGAAAAAGAGAGAAAGAGAAGGAGAGAGGGAGGGAAGGAAGGAGAGAGAGAGGGGGGGGGGAGGAAAGTGAAAGACAGACAGATATAGAGAGAGGGGGGGTAGGAAAGGGGATATAGGAAGAAAAGACAGATGAAGAGTGATAGAGGAAGCGAGGATGTGAAAGGAAGAGAGAAGGAGGGATTGAGAGAGATGGGACAGAGAGAGAGGAAGTGAGAATGGAAAGGAAGGAGAGAGAGTGACGAAGGAAGAGAGAAAGAAGGGGAAGGAGACAAGAGGGAGAAGGGGAAAGAGGGAGGGAGGGGGAGAGAGAGAGCGCACATCTGGAAATGTTGCTTAAATAAACATGTATCACTGAGAGTTGTTTCAGAAAATATTTCTTCGGCAACTTTCTCAATGTCTATGCTACTTCTTGAGGATCATATGATTTCAAAGTATTTCCCAATGCAAATGATATGCAGGCAGATATCGCTACACAAGTTCAAATCATCCGAACACAGCGGGATGAGCGCAAAGGCCGCCGCACGCATTGCCAGCGAGGCAGTATCTGGCAGCCGCCTCCCCTCGCTCTATTCACCACCAGCGACCATTGTTACTTTTCAAACAACCACCGATCGCTGCTCTAAACGCCCACCACGCCTCACTAACCAGATGTCACTAGACAAGCCCATCCGATCGGCCTGGGCGCCCGCATGCGATTGGAATACGTGGCTGATCCCGGGGCGGCGAGAGGAGGGCGCGACGAGGGAAAGGAGCCGAGGACGAGGCCGCGGCTCCCCTCGCCCGCGGTTCCCCCAACTAACCACGGCTCTCAAGGGACCAATGTGATCCTTATGACCCTCGACGAATTTGCATCTGATCCGACTCGCTTTACGGGATCACGACTAATCGTCTGTGTGCTGGCAAGGCCGTGAGGATTTCCCCGCTGCTCCTCAGCGTGACTTTCCGTTTGTTAATGCAAGCGAGATACAGATGGACCGCAACGGAACGGCGGAGCCGCAGCGCAGGCTCTGCTGGTCCCGCGGGCGCTCACGGGGAAGTTGAACGCAGGTCCCAGAGCGGGATATCTGAGGACGTAATCTCTTTATACCGATAAATTGGCGCGGGCAAGTGCCTATGATAAAGGTTATTTTATGCTAATTTCCTCAAAGCGATTTCATATTTTATCTCGGCTGCCATTATTCATCGCAACCTTTGAAATGTGTCCAGAATATTCATATAACATTGAGTGCCGCTTTCTATGGCGTGAGGACCGTTACGAGGCTGGCGTTTGCTTGCTTCCGTAGCAGGGAAGTGGCCGGCGTTCTAAAAGGACTTGAGCGTTATTTTACTTCACTCACTGTCTTCAAGCAATCTTCTCATGTTTGTCTCATAAAAATTATAAACGGAAATAACGGAGGATATTCAATAGTCTACTGAATTCATACTTCAGTACATGCACACATGTTACGTGAGTACTGCGTGTTGACCTTTCCTGACCCGTGTGCAAAGGTGCATGATCCGTCTTGCTTGTGCGTGACGGGCAGTTTCAAATGTTGTTTAGGAAGAACGCGCAAGGGAGTGGGCATTAATTAACATGAAAATACTAACCGTCCAAGGGCGAAAATTCGCATGCAAAGAATCGCGCAATAAGGCCATTCGTCTACGGACGCAGCGGAAACACTCTTTCGCAGGACGGGCACGCTGCTCGCCCGGGCGCCGTGGCGGGCGCGCGGCCGCAAGACAAAGCCGCAGCTGCCCTCGCGTCCTCGCCGCTGCCATTGACGACCAACAATGGGCGCCCGAGCTGCCATTCCCGACCCATCTGACTGTCAATGGCCCCAATATCAGGAGTGATCAAAATTTAAAACTTCAATTTTGACCGCATTTGTAGTTAGATTTTTTTCGGAAAAGCACATATTTGTTTTTCTGTATGGGAGCTCGGGATGCTACTGACAGGGGCGCATTGGTTTATTTCTTAGCAAGATGCCTTGCCGTATATGGGCATTAAATGTGCTTTCCAAAACGATTTTGCTTGCGTGTAACTAGTGACGAGAAAGAGGCCACCGTGAATGAAAGAAATTCACATTTGCTTTTTCAAAGCTTTTTATGAAGACGGGGGAATATTCTTCAGAATTTGAGAGTAGTGCCACTCCCTCGCGAAGTGTGCTAGAGTGTTTGCATAATATCATGTATAAAACACACAAAACAGCACACAATGTCCACCAAGTCTGCCTTTTATATCCCCCTCAGGCCCCGAGCCACTCAGGTCTTTAAACTCGCATTGACAAAGGTTGTTAAGCCAAAGTTCATTACAGAATAATAGATGCACATGTGCCGACACTGATACGATCTGTGATCACCGCTTTAGATACATCCCAGCTCCGCGTCGAAAATTTCTTCTTCATTGTTAATTTCTCCTCAGAGTTCATGCATCGCGTACCCATTCACGGAGCGACATTGAGCCACGCCATTCGAATGTTATGTGTCAACAATAACATAGGAAAGAAGTAAATCGAAAGTATCAAACTACATGAAAACTCACTTACTCCCGCAATTTTCTAATTTGTTACTCTAATATCGAACCCGCGCACACTTGCCATAAGGGCTAAATTGTCGCTCTGTAGTCACCCCTCGCCCTACGCAGGCCTCCCCTTGATCATAGTCTGATATTGGACGGTATGAAAGGCCCCCCACTTAATTTTATTTACAGTAATAACAGCTTTGAGACAAGTACGTCTCTTAATCCGGGGGGGAGCAATCGCACCACTTCAATATCATTCTCTCCTGCTTTCTCTCATTCCCCTCTCCCTCTCTCTCTCTCTCTCTTTCTCTCTCTTCTTCTCTCTCTCTCTCTCTCTCTCTCTCTCTCTCTCTCTCTCTCTCTCTCCTCTCTCTCTCTCTCTCTCTCTCTCTCTTTCTCCTTTCTCTTTTCCCTTTTTCTTTCTCTTCTCTCTTTCCTTCTCTCGTCTCTCTCCTTCTCTCTCTCTCTCCTTTCTCTCTGCTCTCTCCTTCTCTCTCATCTCTCCTTCTCTCTCCTCTTCTTTCTTCTCTCTCTCTCTCTCTCCTTCTCTCTCTCTCTCTTCTTCTCTTCTTCGCTTCTCTCTTCCTATCTTTCTTCTCTCTCTCTCTCCTGCCTCCCCCCCCCCCCCTCTCTCTCTTCTCTCTCTCTCTTTCTTTCTCTCTCTCTCTATCTGTCTATCTATCTATCTATGTCTCTTTTCCTCTCTCTCTTCATTTCTCTCTCCCGTTGCATCTCTCTCTCTCTTTCCCTCTCTCTCTCTCTCCTCTCTCTCTCTCTCTCTCTCTCTTCTGCTCTTCTTCTCTCTCTGCCCTCTTCATCTTCTCTTTCGTTCTCTCTCTCTCGTTCTCTCTCCTCTCTCTCTTCTTCTCTCTCTCCTCTCTCTATATCATGTCTATCTATTTATCTATCTATGTCTTTTTTTCCTCTCTCTCTTTCATTCTATCTCCAGACATTTGCCATCTCCTCTCGTCTCCCTGCTCTCTCTCTTTATTCTATCCTAGAGCCTATCTATCTTCTGCTATCATCTACTCTATCTATCCCTATCTCACTCCTCTAAATCTGTCTGTCTCCTCTCTCTATC
>NW_020868789.1:155634-158134 GCF_003789085.1 Penaeus vannamei
TCTTTTTTGTTCTTTTGCATTTCACTTCATATTTTTCGTTGGCAGATTAATTGGCAATCAGACCTCTAGCACTCTGAGCGACGAGTTTTGAAAAATGAACAAATAAAACGAGAAGGGAGAAAAAATCACAGGTGTTCCATAATGGAAAGAATTGCCTATCAGGCTCATTAGGAGAGAGAGAGAGAGAAATAGATGGAGAGAGAGAGAGGCAGAGAGACAGACAGACAGAGAGTGAGAGAGAGAAAGAGACAGACAGACAGACAGACAGACAGAGAAAGACAGAGAGACAGAGAGAGAGGGAGGGAGGGAGGGAGGCAGGGAGAGAGAGAGAGAGAGAGAGAGAGAGAGAGAGAGAGAGAGAGAGAGAGAGAGAGAGAGAGAGAGAGAGAGAGAGAGAGAGAGAGAGAGAGAGAGAGAAAGAGAAGAGAAGAGAGAGAGAGAGAGAGAGAGAGAGAGAGAGAGAGAGAGAGAGAGAGAGAGAGAGAGAGAGAGAGAGAGAGAGAGAGAGAGAGAGTTATAATTTTGATAGTTTCATTTTTATCTTTTCGTATCTTAATTTCTCCTTTTCTTTTTTCAGTTCTGATATGTCAATATGTACGAAAGTAAATTTACTTGTCTTTAAACTCATTATGAAGTATAAGTCAACTTCACAACAGAAAAAAGTGGACTATATCAATAAACATCAAAAAAGAAGAAAAAAATCAGATTAATCAGACAAATAACCAATATCCAAACAAAACAATTGAACAAACATACTAACGACGCAGAACAAAGCACGGACGCACATCCGCACAAACGCCACAATCAGACACACATCTATTAATCGGGAAAGACATTAATTTAATTTCTACCTTGAAAGCGATTAGGGTTGCGAGATGAACGATTTCCCTCTACGGCGAAGGAGATCCGAATGGGTCCTATTGTCTGTGGGATTTATAGGAGATTACTGGCCGATATTGGGGGGATTAATTCCTCTGGAGAGGGATGCTGACGGATGCTCGCGTCGAGTCCGAGATGAGAAGAGGGAGGGAAGGGAAAATGAGAGAGAGGGAGAGGGATTGATTTGATTTGATAGCATCTATTTACAGAACAGCGTGCATGCCCTGGGAAAGGCCAGGGTAAGATATCAAAGCGTCTGTCCAAACTGGCTGTGCTTCTATTTAAGGAGAGGGCTGTCAGTCAAACATGAGCTTTATATACATGTCTAAAGGGCTGTGCATCGTCACTGTATCATTAGTTGGCGAAAAAGAAAAAGAAAAAAAAAGAAAAAAAAATATATATCACTAGTCATGTCAAAGACAAGACCAGAGTCTATAGTAAAGTTGATCTATCAATAAGTACTAATCTGTGGAAAGTACTATCCGATCGATAGAATGCAGTTTTCGTGCAATAAAGTAAGTAATGGGTAAGATTATCCGACTTGGACGCCTTGCACAGCTTTCAGTAGGGATATGAAACTGGTTTTGCCTCCAAAACTGCATCCTGTACATATTGTTTGTGTACTAATATCCTATGCGTAGCCTAGTCAGTGTAACCTGCTGTTTCCGAGACAGTCCATTACAGACTTGATAGGGTTTGTCTATATCAGATGTCCCTACAATACTTCACAATGCCAGATAATACTATTTCCGTTTCTTTCATCTTTTCAGTGGACCATACCTAACACGACTTTTTCATTCGATTAAGAGATAACTGTATTACTTAATATAGTTCTTCATGGGAAAGTGCTAATTTGGCTAAATGATCAACCCTATCACAGCAATAATATTCCTGCTCTGATAGTCTAGAAATTTGGTGAAGGATATTGAGTTACCATGTTTTCAGGATTAAATGCAGTGAGCCTATGAAGTGCACCCTGGCTCTCAGTAGAGACACAGATGTCGCTGCTGTTCGCTACTTTTTTAAAAAATAGCATGATTAATGGCTATTGACTCGGCATCAGTTCCGATTGCCTAGTTGGAAATACACACACTTTGTTCAAGATATATATCAGGAATTAGTGCACCAATCCCTACTACTTCATGAGGATCAGCGGAGGCGTCACAGTCGATTGCAAGTCGAAGTGTACCATGACGGGGATAGAAAATGTCATCTATTTATTTCAAATAATGCACTATTTGATCTATTCTTAAAGTTATGGATTTAGGCCCTGTTGAACTGTCAATGTGAGCAGTTCTGTGTCATGGGGCAGTAAGTATTGTTTCTGGAATGCTTCAATAGCTTCAATGTTATACACTGAAGAATAGAATAGCGTGAGCAGTTTTGGTTCTCTAATCTAAGTTGGACTGTTTTAGACTAGAGTATCGAGGCCGGGCATTCCTAACTATAATCTCATTTGATAAAATAGTGAAAATTCGGAGTCTGGGTTGAAGCTGCAGGAGTTTGATGCCAAGTATGGTGATAACTTGGGTGACACGACTGTGAATAGAGGAGAGGTCTAGCTCTTTCCTCATGACAAGAACTTTAGCAGTCATTAGACATCCAAGTATAATTCTCATTG
>NW_020868789.1:168134-175634 GCF_003789085.1 Penaeus vannamei
GGTGAAAAGGAAGGGGAAAGAGAGGATGAGGGGAAGGGGTGGAAGGGAAGGGAGTCAGTGGGATTATAATAATAATTATAATAATAATAATGATGATGATAATAATAATAATGATGATGATGATAATAATAATAATAATATATGATATATAATGATGATGATGATAATAATAATGATGATGATGATAATGATAATAATGATAATAATAATGAAATAAATATATTTTAGCTGGTATTGATTTGTTACAATCGTTATTCCTGGTGAGACAGACTGTCTGTTTATGTTTGCTTCTAAATCATCCGGTTTGAACGCGGGTCAGCAAGAGGGCTAAACGAGAAGGCTACCCCTGCACCGCACAGCACAGGGGGAGGGAAGGAATGGGGCGTGGGAAGGGGGGGAAGCCAGAGAAGGGGGAGAGGAAGGAAGAGAAGGAAAAATGGGGGGAATAAACAAGGGGAAGATGATAACGAATAAAGTAGGAGAATGGGAAAGGAAGGGGAAAGGGAGGGGGTAATGGGAATGGGGGTGGGGGAAGAAAAGAGGGCAAAGTAAACGGGGAAAATAATGGAAAAGAGTAAAGGGGAGGAAGAAGATAGACAGAAGTCAAAGGTAAAAAAAAAAAAAAAATGAGAGAGAGGGGATCGAGTGAGTATGGGAAAAATATGGAGTAAGGGGAAAAGGAAGAGGAAGAGAGAAAGGAAATGGAAAGACGCAAAAGGGGAGATAAGATATAAGAAAGGAAAAGGAAAAGAAAGGAGAGGAAATGAGAATGGAGATAGAAGATAAGAACAGAGTGAAGACGTTGGAGAAATTGAAGGAGAAAATAGGAGATAGGAGAGGGAGGCAAAGCGAATTTAAATGGTAAGGTAAGAGAAAGGGAGAGACTATGGAGAGTATAAAAAAGGAAGAAGAATAAAAAATGAAGTGAAAAAAGCGAGAGAAGGCAAGGGGAAATGGAGAGAGTGAGGGAGCGAAGGGGAAAGAGAGAGAGAGATAGCGAAGACGAGAAGCAGAAGAGACAATAGGAAGGTAGAAGCAGGGAATTAAATGAAAAAGGAAAGGAAAAGGGGTGAAAGGAGAGAGAAGAGGGGAGAACAGAGACGGCTCGGACTTGAAGAACACGAGGGGAAAATGACAATGAGCGAAATCAGGAACACGAGTGGATGTCAAATTTGAAGGAAACAAATGAATGACGATACTGATTACAATAATAATAATAATAATAATAATAATAATTGGCATGATAATATAAGTGTAACTGTTACGATTGATTCTACTACTATTACTACGACGACTACTATTACTACTATCACTACTACTACTATTACCACCACTACTACTGCGACTGCTACTAATACTGCTACTACTTTTACTACTACCACTACTAATACAAGTACGACTACTGCTACTTCTATTAGTATTACTATTATCACTACGTTTATCCCTGGTCATATTACTACTACAACTGCTGCCGCTGATGGTGATGATAACAATAGTTCTACGACGACTACGCGTCATTACTCTAATATTAATAATATTGCCATCAACAATCTTTTTCATATAGTACCTATTCTCTCTCTCTCTCTCTCTCTCTCTCTCTCTCTCTCTCTCTCTCTCTCTCTCTCATCTGTTTATATACCAAATCCGTTTATATCCCCCTCTTCATTTTTCCTATAGTCCAAATATTTTTCCCTCCTTCTCTCTCTATCTCTATCTGCTTATCAATCCCTTCTTTTTTTTCTCTTTATGTGTGTTACAAAACATTCCATTTGGCTAAATCATTCCAGTGATTGTTGCCCACACATCTAAGCCATTCCCTCTAAATTGCAACCATTTGCAAAAACCCAAACATCATCATTCATGCTATTACTCATGCGTTGGAATTTTCGCATGACAATATGACGTCCATGCAACGAAATATTATTTTATTTTTCAAAAAGACTATAAACTTTTTTTCTATGGATGGAATCGCACATGGTCAGCTGATTCTACTTTCGGGATTAGGGCTATACATAACACATATTCCGGTACGCATACAAAATAAACAAAAGTGAACAAAGAGGTACCAGGGAAGGGACATCAATAAAACGTATGAATGGGAGAATTCATGGCTAAATATCCATATATTTATCCAGCGCGCACGCAATCCTGGACTCTAGAACACACGCACAAAGATACACATTCACAAACTAACAAAAACACACACACATATTCACAAACACACAGACAAAGGCACACATACACATTCACAATGCACATACAGAAGCTCATGGAGAGTATACAACCCCAATGTTTATTTTCCCTCCTCCTCTCATGATTGCCATGCCGATTCCCGAAGATCAGGAAATGGCATTCATTCCTGAAAGTGGGAACCTCGATGGACTGTCAAGCGCAAAATTCTCTTCCTGTTACGACTGACACGATAGCAACGACACTAGTACGATAATTCCGGGCAATTGCTACGATACCTGTTCGACTCGACACTAGTACGAACGATTTGTCGAGACATGATTTGTCTTTTAAATCAGGTCTCGACACTTTGGTATACACTCAAAATTAGGTCACTGGTACTTTTCTCGGGTGCGGGGGATTCTCAGCAGTACTCCGGTACCATTGACGCCATGCTCTTATCTGGCAAAGCTAGGACTCCGGTGCGGTTGCGTAGTGCGCCGCGGAATTTTAGCAATGTTTCCCCTTCTTCAAGTTGTGTTAGGTCTTTCCAAGTTTTCTCACGGCATCCGCGACAAGCCGTGGGAGAGGGGAGGGACTGTCCCGGAGGTTCAAAGGCGCACTATGTTTAAGTTCGCGGTTTTACCACGAGTAGAAGCACGTTCCCTCAAGGCCCGGCACGTTCTGATCGGGTCCGTTTTCCCCGTTCTTATAAAAAGTCTGACACGTTTTTCCCCGTTTTGTCAAGGCTTTCTACGTATGAAACGTGGACATCGAACAGCTTTGGAGCACGTTTGTGGCTGCGGTATAAATAAAGGTCCTCCGAACTAATAGCAATCACTCTATTCTGAAGCTGGTGATAACCCCGGGAGTCCTATTAACAGGTTACGGGTCGGCACTTGCATCTGGCAGCAGTGGGCCATCAGGCACCCCGGTCCCTGCTGCTCTACTGGCGGTGGTGGTGATGCAGGTCGGGGGACTTCTTGCTTTTTGACCTTTACGGTGACCTAGCTCATGACAGACTGTGACCTCCCTTGCCGGGCCCGGCTTTTTACCTCACTCAAAGACCAACTCGCCGAGACTAAAAACGTCACACACCCGGACCCGCCGTGTCTAAACGCAATGTAACGGATGCCAGACACCTTATCTGAGAACCGTAACAAAATTTGGCAAAACGATAACACGTGCACTAAACGCGACAGAACGTAACAAAACTTGAAGGGACCGTAAAATTCCGGGGAATATGCATGTTTCCCGTCACACTACGGACCGCCTACAAGTTATTATAACGTTTTGTTGCGTTCATTGGGTTCAACTACGGTCTGCTGTTTCTCATCTTTACCGTGACTGCCGTGGCAAATTTTTGAAAATTATAAAAAATCTGAATCGGCATCCACGACAATCACGGCCTGTCACGTGTGCCAATCTCGTTCTCCGGGTTGTATCAAGTTTCGTGTCCATCCAGTTTTGTCCACGGTGGCCTGGAACGTGGTTGCCGTGTCCAAGGTCTATATAAGTACTTATATAGACCTTGTCCGTGACCGCCGGAAACAGTGTATACCTAGCAGTACGTGAATAGACCTTGTTAGTGATAACATGAATCATAATGTGTTGCGAATTACCACGATCTCTCACGGTATCGTCACGACATCTTCCACTGCACGATCGCACATCTCTTATTCCCTCAGTAATAGGGCTAATAGCAACATGAACCGTCAAGTTTTATCCTCATAATTGTTATTATTATCACATTCATTTATGAGTATCATTATTATATCGTTCAAGTATTCAGGTCTGAAGAATTAGTCACTGCTGGGGAAGTAATACACGAGCCTGACATATCCTATACCAGTTTACTCAACCTGCAGTTTTATGCATAATAAGTTACTATAAAATCAAGAATATTGCCAAGAAAATAATAATAACAATCACCAAATTTAGACTGGAAAATGATTAACCTCATAACAGATTTACATATGAGAGAAATATTGTAAAATATAGTGAAAATTTGTATGCTTAATACAAAATGCATAATATCATTTCTATTAACATAGCGAAAGAATAATATAACCTTGCACACACATCGCATCCCCTGCGTGACGAGCGCGCGCCAAACACACTCTAATGGAGACAGCTCATCCAACCATTCAATCTAAAATACGTACATTTATTAATATTCAGATTCATTTTCCATACTGATAGACCATAATGTTGACCATAGCGAGATGGAAATAGCATGTAACAGAATAAACGTCTTTGGAATGCAATAGTTCCATGAAAGAAAGGGAAATAATAAATTTCAATTAAACGTTCTTATATCCTTTTCCATTTTCTTTCGCTATTCCTCATATCCTTAACTAAGAATATCAGTTACCTCCGCATTTACATACCAAAATAATGTCATTGTACACACACTGACTACATAGTTTCACACAAGAAAGAATTCTTTCATAATTTACGAGGTTCACGTCATTCAGATAAAACCGTAGACCCCATAATGCAAGGCGCGAAACATTGACAGATACCGCCACAAAATACAACATAGAAGATAAGTGTGTCCATTTCTTGACGGGCATTCAAAAAATATTCATTTGTGATCCTTGCGATTACTAAACATAAAGTCATCAGTATCATCCTTTGACTATCATTATCATCATTATCCTATATATTATACTCATAATTAACATGAAAGACGACCTTGGAAGCTGTTAAGAAGGAACTTTCCCGAGAGAGAGAGGCGTAGAGTAGAAGAGACAGAAGAGAGAGAGAGAGAGTAGCAGAGAGAGAAGAGAAGCAGAGAATGCGAGGAAAAGTGAATGGGGTAGGGTAATGAAAGTGAAATAGAGAGACGAAACCACCTAAAGAAGATAAAGAATAACTGGTATTAAAGAGAAAAAATGTGGGGAGAAAACGGGAAGTGGCAACAGAAAGGAAGAAAGAAGGTAAAGGAGGAAAGGAAAATGGGAAAGAAAAAAGGAGAAAATGAAATAGATAACGGAAGAAAGGGATAAGAAGAAAGAAAAGGAAGAGGAAACGAAAAACAAAGGACCCAAGAAAGAAGGATGGAGAGAGAAAGATAGAGAGAAGGGAGAACGAAGAGCAGCTTAAAAAAAAACAAAAAAAGAGGGAATAATAATAAAATATGGAAATAGATTAAGGGGAGAAGAAAGAGGATGACAAATAATGTTATGCTGAAAACGAGAGATAATAGAAACTACGATAATTGAATTTAGAATTTTGTAAGTCGCTTGGATGAACATAATGACGAATTTAATAACGATATTAGGGTGGCAGGTTGATTGATTGCTATATTAGTTCGTGCGTTTGTTGGTGAGGAGAGAGGGGAGGGGGAGGGGTTTAGGGTGCGGTGGAGGGGAGGGATAGTATGCCTGTGTTGTGTAAGGGTTGCATATGTGTTTTTGTGTGTATGTGTCTGCATTGTGTGTGTGTGTGTGTGTGTGTGTGTTTGTGTGTGTGTGTGTGTGTGTGTGTGTGTGTGTGTGTGTGTGTGTGTGTGTGTGTGTGTGTGTGTGTGTGTGTGTGTGTGTGCATGTATATATATGGTGTGTGCGTTTCATTAACTAAGTGTATGTATGCAACTTGGTGTGTGAGTTTGTGTTCATGTATGCACTCCAGCATATATATGTATGTTGTGTACATGTTTAAGTATATATGCGTGCATATATATATGTATGTTGTGGCGTGTGTACAGGCGCGTGTATGAATGTATGCGTACTTGCGTGTTTAACTGGTTGTTCTGTTCCGTGTTATATCAACAGAACAGGTCTTTCTCCCTCGAACAATACGAATCCTGGATTAAAAACTCCAGGGCCAAACCTTTTTGAATTATTCTTTTTATTCCGTGCTTGACTGCTTTTTTTTCAGTGGGGGGGGCTTCTTGTTTTATTTACTTCTATTCTATTTTCATTTTGTTTTATTTTCATTTTCTTTTAGTTTTTTATCATATCATATAAATCTATTTGGTTTCATTTTATTTGGGTCGATTCTTCGTCTTTTCATTTAGTTTGTTTTATTTGATTTCATGTCATGCTTTTTATTTATTTATTTATCTATTTATTTTTTTTGCTAATTTTCTCTTCTAGTGGCTATGAGTATGTGTGTATACTACTGACTCAACCTTTACTCTCCATTCTCTGTCTTTATTTTCCTTTTTATCTTTCTATTACTTTCTTCTCTTTGGTTCTTCTTTCTTTCTTTCTTCCTTTTTTCTCTGCCCGACTATCTGTGTGTTTTTTTTTTTTTTTTTTTTTTTTATCCCTATTCCATGTCTATTTTTCTTTCCTTCTTCTCCTCTTCTCCTCCTCCCTCTTCTACTCTTCTCATTTCCCTCCATCCTTTCCTTCTTCTCTGACTCTTCAATTCACTTTTCCTTCCTCCCTCCCTCCTTCCTCGCATCCTATCTTTTCCCTCTTTCTCTCTCCTTCCCTTCCTCCCTCACTTTATCCCTTCTCATCTCTCCCTCCCTCCAACCCTTTCTCCTTCATTTTCCTTACTCCCTCCTTCCCTCCCTCTTTTTCGATCCTTTTCCTCTCTCACCTTCCCTTTCCCTTCTCCCTGTCCTCCTTCTTACCCCTTACCTCCCCCTCCCCCCTCTTCTTCCTTCCCTAACCCCCCTTCCCTCCCCAACTCCCTCTCTCTCTCTCTCCCCGGTCCTCTACTTCACTCAAGAAATTCACGCCAAGGCAACGTTACTTCTTGATGTTATACAGAACCGGCCATTTCGTAATAGATTCTTTGATATTACACAGAACTTCGGTCCATGACGGCGTGAAGGGTCTCTACTGCAATTCAACATTTTTACTGATTTTTATTGTTGTTATTACGATTAACTTTATCATTACTATGATCTTTGTTATTGTTGTTATTATCATTATTTACTATTATTAACATCATTAAAATTAATATTATTTATTATTATTATTATTATTATTATTATTATTATTATTATTATTATTATTATTATTATTAATAGTAGTAGTAGTAGTAGTATCAATCTTATACTTACTTTTACTATTAATGTTATTGATATTATTATTGTTATCAACATTTATATTATTAAAGCTACTGCTATTACTGTTACTGATATTACTATCAACATTCTTGTTATCATTATCCTCATCATTACTACTATAATGACGATGATGATAATAATGATAATGATAGCATTGATGATAATAATAAGAACAATATTAATGATGATAATTATAATAACAATAATAATAATGATAATAATAATGGTAATAATAATAATGATAATAATAGTAATAATAAAAAAGATAATAAAATATCACAATGATAATGATAGTAATA
>NW_020868789.1:180634-188134 GCF_003789085.1 Penaeus vannamei
ATGTCAACGAAGGGGTCGCCAAGGAATAAACTGCCATACATACGAGTGATTGGTTAAGAAAAAACAACGCCATCTATTGGAGACAGAATAGAGGGTACTTTCCTTTTCTTTGAATATTACACAAAGCATTAGATAAAATAAAGAAGTTTAGATATAAATAGGAAACAATATGACATACCAAACGAATAGGTAAGTAGAGAGATAGATAGACAGACAGATATATAGATGTACAAACACATTCACTCACTCATATACACTCATAGAGAGAAAATGAGATAGATAGCGATTTATATATATGTATATATATGTATGTATATGTATATGTATGTATATATATATATAATATATATATATATATATATGTATATGTGTGTGTGTGTGTGTGTGTGTGTGTGTGTGTGTGTGTGTGTGTGCGAGAGATAGATAGGCAGACAGTAGATAATAGATAGAGGGAGAGAGAGAGGTAGAGACAGACCGACAGATACCTGCTACAGGATTACTGGTTGAGTAATTCCATAATCAAAGGAGATTAATTCCTAATCCCTTAGACGCCACTAGAGAGTTATAAGAAGCTTTGAACTCATGTGATTAACCGCATGAAATTTTACTGTTCATGACTATTTAAGAGCGACCACTTTGTTAATAAAGGCTACGTAATGTAAGTTGATTTTTTGTTATTTATTTATTATTTATTTTTTTTAGGTCTCAAGAGATAAAAATCTATCCGTTTATTGTTTGTTGTCTTTTGAATATGGTCATTCTACTCATAAAACGTCATCTGCTGGAGCTCTCCTGGCGGGCAGAACGGGACGAGAGTAAACGGAGATCTGTGCGGGAGAAAAAGTGTGTGTTGAAGGGAGAGCTCTCTTGCTGCCTGATGATGGAGGACTGATTATCTCTGAAACGTTGCTAATAACGATGAAGTTCTTCACGGCCGCCCTAACGTACCGCTTCGTTCTACTTATATGTACACACACACACACACACACACACACACACACACACACACACACATATACATATATATATATATATATATATATATATATATATAATATATATATGTATATATGTACATACATACATACATACATACATATATATATATATATATATATATATATATATACATATGCATATGTATGTATGTATATATATATATTATATATATATATATTATACTTGTGACGTCATCGGAGCTAAATTCTTGAGGTGGCGCCACGGGTCGTTTTTTCAGATCGGAATTAGCAGACGACTCGTGTTTCTGTGAAAAAAATAAAATGTATAATCTTGAAAAAAATAATTCTAAATATGCGTCATATAAAAGCAAATAACATGAACGACGAAAAAAAGCAAAATCATATGTGGGATTGGTGGTTACTCTTTAATATTTGAAATCATTAATCCTATTGTTTAGTCTTCATAAAGAGAGTGATCGCAGCTGGCCAGTTTTACTGATTCTGGTGATGCTAAATATAAGGAAGGGTATGGTAATTATCTATCTGTCTATCTGTATGTGTGTCTTTCTGTCTGTCAGTATATTTGTTTAAATCTCTATATCTTTCTCCCGCTCTCTTTATTTATCTATATATCTCTATTTCTCTTGATATCTTTATATAACTCGGCGTTTATTCCCATCTTAAAAACCTAATGAAATGATTGTTTTGAAAATATCCAATCAACATGGGAATAAATGTAATTTCATGGTTTATCAATATTCATGCAGTAAATGGTGTGCAGTGATTGAGTTGCCAGTGTTTTAATACCTCAGGAAAAAGCGATATCAGCTCAGGACTTTTACATTTTTTTCTGCAATTATTTTCAAACATTAATATCAGTAATAAAAGTATTTAGGTCCTGATTAATCGGATTGGATATTGCTCGAGAGTCCATTATCATATAAATACTTGAGAAGAGGCAAAAAGAACTCGAGTGCTGATAATCCTTTAATGAATTACTGTCACTTGACAATAACAGTACTGCTATTACTGTTGCTACCACTACGATTTATCAATAACGAAAGGAGCAAAGACAACATTGAAAATAATGATAATAGTAATAGCTGCATTAATTTCCGTTGCAACAATAGCAGCGATTAAAACATCAGTAATCTTATTATGATAAGATGCCAACACCAAGATCAGCAATGATAATCAAATCATATTTCCTAATGCTCATAATGACAATAACAGTTGTGATAACAATACGACGACTGCGAAGTGAAAGCTGCTAACCGCCTCCTACCTGCACTGAGCGACCGATGTGCACATAAATGACTGGTTCTTTCTTCATTGTAATAGTAACGATACATCACGCTTAGAATAGATTTTTTTCTCCAATTTCTCTCATTAAACATAGGTTAAACACAATGTTTCTAGCTAACTTCACATATAAATAAGCCAGCGGTACGAGGCTGCTCAGATAAACTCCAGGCGTTGTTCATAGCAAAGCGGTACTTGAAGAATACCATAATATATCATCCATTTTTTTTCGTATGATAAATGTCGAAGCGGTTGTATCCTCAATGTTAGACCATTCTTTATTTATGGCTCAGATTATCCTTCGAAGCAAACCGAGACCTGACGTAATGCCATAATGATCAAACTATTTCTTACTTATACATCATATCCACCTAGCAGGTTGGTGGGCGTCATAACTCACACATACACACAGGCATAAACACACACAGGCTCTCATACGCATACAGATATAAACCCAAACAGAAACACACACAAACAGAAGCACACATGCACATATAAACATAGGCAGAAACACACACACACACACACATACAAACCTAAACACAGATAGAATCAAACACGCACACAAATCAACACGCAAATATGCCCTCATATACACATATATTAATATATGTATGAAGAATAAACGAGACACACCCACGCGGCGCCACATCACCACCCTCTGCCCAGCACATTACCAGAAGGCCTCCGTAAGCAAGAGACATGCTATAACCTCATTACTCGATACGGAATCCGAATCCCCAACAAACAGGCGGATCAAAGGGAGACAATTATAGGGATTAATGGGTAACTCTAAGGGATTATTTAGGATCGCGAGGGCCTTCCTGTGTTCCTCTCAGTAGGATCCGAGGACAGGGTATAGGAGTTCAAGCTTCCATTTCGTCTCTTCTTGTATTCTCGTAGGTCCGCATTTATCGGTGTTTTCCCTTTCTCTCTCTCTTTCGTTTGTTTTGTTTTACGGCTTTTTTTTATGTCTGTTTCTTATTACTGTTTTTATCTTCCTTTTCCTCTCTCTCTCTTTTTCCGATATACTATCTATCTAGCTAGCTGTCTATCTATTGGTCTATCTATTTATCTATTTATTATATATCTATCTCTCTATGTATCTATCTATTTATCCATGATATACATCTTTCAGCCTATCTATCTATTTATCTATCTACCCATCTATGTATATCTCTATCCATCAGTCTGTCCACCTATGTATATGTCTATCTTTGCATCTACGCATATCTCTATCTATTTATCTATCTATATATCGTCCCCTTGCTCGTTTTATGTTCATTAAACCACAATGTCATTGCAGAAAATCTTAACTTATCGACTGTTACAATGAAAAGGACGGTAGTTGGAGAGGGAAAGAAATATGTGGTCGTTAGTCTATCCTTATTATTATTATTTTTCTTTTTCAAACTATCTAGAAACTAATCGTCTTCGTCCTCTTTAGTGTGTGTGTGTGTGTGTGTGTGTGTGTGTGTGTGTGTGTGTGTGTGTGTGAGAGAGAGAGAAAGAGAGAGGGGGAGAGAGAGAGAGAGAGAGAGAGAGAGAGAGAGAGAGAGAGAGAGAGAGAGAGAGAGAGAGAGAGAGAGAGAGAGAGAGAGAGAGAGAGAGAGAGAGAGAGTATACGTGTATATCAACCTTCATATATGTATGGCCGTAACTTTCAGAAGGGAAAACACTTTAACTTCTGAAAAGATGCCAGGCCAACACTTTCCCCCGCCTCCCCCCCCAAAAAAAAAAAAACATTACCCCACGCCATAACTCAACCTAATGCGTGAAACTTTTCCCAACGTGTGATGTAAATTCCCTTCTCCTTGAGGACGAGCAGACTTAATGCGCATATTCCGTGAGGGAGGGAAAGGCTGATTATATTTGGGTCAGAGTGGGAACTCCGATCCTCTACCACTCCTCTACATAAATCAGGAGGATCCAATCCCGTTTGGAGGATTAGGACGTAGATAGTCTCCTGTTTTAAGGGATCGGAGAGTCCTCTGTTCGAAAATGGACGCAGCGCCTGGTAGATATCAGCATTAGTACTTTATTGCTCTTCATTTCTTTTATATTTTTTCATCTGTGATCTGTGACATCTGCTTTTTTTCGTTTTATTCATAAGTACTTATAAGGTTTCTAGTTCACTTCTGATAGGGAACTCGGGGAGAGGTATTCCTGACGTGATAGATTTTCGCGAAAATATTTTTCGGAAAATGTTGCAAAGTGATATGATAAATACTCCAGAGCAAATTTATTGCGTGGGAGTTAAAAAGCCTGCAACATTACGGTGAGTTATAGTGTTGTAATATATATTTTCTGAATAAATTGTCTATATCATAGCAGAAAATAAGTCATTATACGTAATGCAAGCAAACATGTTCAAGAAAACATACAGATGCGTATATATATATGTATATATATATATAATATATATATATATATATATATATATATATATATATATATATATATATATATATATATATATATATATATATATATATATATATCGGCAAATATTTAAACGAATATGTAAGCGTGTACATCTTTCAATAGATATACACCCAGCTCTTTCTGCAATTTTAGATATTGCACTTGTTATACACAAAAAAAGGTTTTCGAACAAATAAACTGCTTTTAATGTTTGATGCGGCGGGATTTTCCAGCTGAGCCCAGTTTCTATTCATAGAATGATTTATCAAAAACTTTTTTCTCTTTCACTCTCTCCTGAGCTCGATACATTTTGTCAATTTGAAATCGGTAAAATGTTTTAAAAAGGTTCGTACCGATGGCGGTAAGAAGGCGAGATAATGATTTTAAAGAGTACTTAATTATATGGAATGTAATGATAGAGATAAAGAACATCGTAACACTAATGATAAAAGGCATATACACCAAAACATAATTTTGATTCTTCGCACGAGGTTTGGGGTGTTTGTGTCTTATGATTTCTCTCTCTCTCTCTGTCTGTTTCGTTTTCGTTTTATCCCCCCTCCACTGCCTTCTTTTTTTCTTTCATCACACACACAACACACACACACACACACACACACACACACACACACACACACACACACACACACACACACACACACACACACACACACACACACACTTTTCACACCACACACACACTTTCACACACACACACGTACACACACACACACACACACACACACACACACACACTCACACACACTACGTTACACACACACATACACACACACACACACACATACACACACACACACACACACACACACACACACACACACGTAACACACACACACACACACACACACGTACACACACACACACACACACACACACACACACACACACACACACACACACACACACATTCTTCGGAAGTCGAGGAGGAGGTATATACTTCATAGCCTTCCTTGACAGTCACCTTATTTTCTCTCGTCCTGGTTTGCCTCAGGCAGACGATATACGAGGGAGGTTGGAGGGGGAGGAGCGGGGGGGGGGGGGTAGAGCGTCATTAAAAACTTTAATTTCCTTTTGTCTTCCGGCATTTTTTTTTTCTTTTTTCTTTTTGAGGATGTGTGCATTTTTATGTGTTGCTCTACTATTTTCTGTTACTTTGTTTTCCTGTTTTTTTTTTCTATTTATATTTATTTTTGTCTGCTTAAGATCTTTTAGGGATCTGTATTCCCAAACAGTTGTTAATTGTGATAGAAAATACAGAAAGTATAGTGAACACTGAAATCATTCACTTTGGTATTTACGTAATATTTTGATTTGACACCCGCAAACAAACACACAAACCTACACACACACACACAAATATATATATATATATATATAATATATATATATATATATATATTATATATATATATATATATACATATATATATTATATATATATATATATATATATATATATATATATATATATATATTATTTGCATAAATAAATGTGTGTGGAAAAAAATAAGAGAAAGAGAGAAGGAATTGATGAGATAGAAAGAGAGAAGTAAAGGGAACGTGTATTTTCAAGTATCGGTGCCTTAATTAACCAAAATCAAATAATCGATGACCGAACATCAGCTCAATTCACCGCAGACATATTTAAACATTCATTTAACAATCAATCCTACACGCTCTTTGTATGTAATTAAACCCGCCATGCAACACTGTAAAAAAAATATATCACATTTTCTCTCTAGTAAGTCAAGAAAGCATCACTAAATTATATATAGCAACTACAAAAAAGAAAGAAAAAAAAAAAAAAAAAGCAAAACAAAAAGAACAAAAACCTAAATTAAAACACGAAAAAACAATAACAAACTCATTCTGCAGAAAGCTTTCCTTCCATGATGAAAATATCCCTGGTGCAACATGTCTCTTTTTGCGTACTAATGACTTAACTCCAGCCTGGTATTTCCTGAATCTGCGAAGTTATTTGTTTGTAACTGTTACAGTTATTGTGCAGATCATTATTAACATCATTTTGACTATTACTATTATTATTTTTTTATTACTATTATCATAATTTCCTTTATTTTTATTATCACCGTCATTATTATTTTTTTTTATTATCATCATTATCATTATTGGCATTATTATCATTATTATTATCCTTATTATTATCATCATTATTATTATTAAATTTCTTCTTATATCAATATTATTATTATTATTATTATTATTATTATTACTACTACTATTATTACTTATATTATAGTTGTTATTATTATCATTAGTAGTAGTAGTAGTATCATTATCATTACTAATACTATTACTATTATTATTATCATTATTATCATTATCATCATCATCCTCATTATATTATTATTATTATTATTATTATTAATGTTGTTGTTTTGTTGTTGTTATCATCAGTTATTATTATTATTATCATCTCTCATTATCATTATCTTATTTTTTATCCTTATTATTATCATCATTATCATCATCAATGAAACTCTCCTGTGCTTGTGCGAGACTAGGATTAGAGTTAATGCGAGTGTGTGAGTGTGTATTATTTACGTGTACTGCGTGAGAAGTAAATGTCACACACGTACACACGACGGCGCAGAAGGTGTGTGCAAATCAATCAACGTTGTCTCGTAATTTTCATCCTCATGCTTATTTCTTAACTGTATTACTCAAGAATCTTTGACATATCTCTCGTCGTGTCATATATATAAATAAAGATGATGATGATGATGATGATGGTATGGTGCAGATTGAAAATAGTATCAAAATGAGTTTTAGC
>NW_020868789.1:225634-229690 GCF_003789085.1 Penaeus vannamei
GAGATGAAAAAAATTGTACCTCCTTTTACCCCTCTAACCCTCCCCCCTTCCCTCTCTCTCTCCTCTCCCTTCTCCCCCACCCTCCCTCCTTCAACCCTCCCCCTTTCTCTCTCTCCTCCCCCTTCTCCCCCACCTTCCTCCATTCAACCCTCCCCCCCAGATCCCTCCTTCGCCCTTCCTCCCTCCCTCCCTCCCTCCCTCCAAATCCCTCCATCCATCCACCTCCTTCCGTACAAAAGAAACGAGACCCAAAGACGCCATTTCAAAAACTCCCGAACACCCACAACCGAACACAAAACCCGACGCCCAGGCCAAGTTTCTCCCGACGGCGCCGTGAGCAAACTGCTATGCTCGGGCGTGGGAAGCGAGAGACGAGACTGGAACTTTGAGGGAGGGAGGGGTAGGGAGGAGGAGGGAGGGAGGAAGGAGGGGGAAGGGAAGGAAGAGGGAGGGAGGGGAGGAGAGGAAGGAAGGAGGGGTAGGGAGGGAGGGGAGGAGAGGGAGGAGGAAGGAGGATAGGGGAGGGGAGGGTTAGGGAGGAGGAAGGAGGAGGAGGGGAGGGGGGGAGGGTTGGAGGGAGGAGGGTTAGAGAGGGGTAAGGGGGAGTGAGGGGTTGAGGAAGAAGGAGGAGTAGGGAGAGGGAGGAAGGGAGAAGGAGGGATAGGGTAAGGGAGAGAAGAAGGAGAGAGTAGGGAGAGGGAGGGAAGAAGGAGGGAGGAAGGAGGGGTAGGGAGGAAGAGGTTTGGATGGAGAAGGAGAAAGGAGACGTGAGGGAGGATGAAGGAGCGGAGGAAAGGGATGGTAGAGAGGAAGTAGGGAAGAGGGAAGGGATAGAGAGGGAGTGATAGGGAAGGAAAATGAGTAGAAAGGGGAGGGGAAGGATAAACATATTTAGTGAAATCTCTCCTTGATTTGGAGACAATAATTTGTTTTCATGTGTTTTTCCATCCTCACTTTGCAAATCAATTACATGTGTAATAGCATTTCCCTCCTCTGATGTCACTACATCATGCTCCACTTTATTATATGCTACATTTGTCTTTAAAATTTTGTCCAACTTTTAAACACAAGAAATGAAGTGGCATCATCGACAATTACTAGACATAGATTTATCTACAATATTTGTAGTCAGAATGCCCTTCAGAGAGCTTACAAATTGGGGTGCTGTAGAAGCATCACTAAGGCCACCAGCATATCTGATTGTATTGAAAATCTATTTAGTAAAGTCTTGATTTATTCTATTGGTCAAAAGGAACTAATACCCATAATTAGTTTTCACATCCTCCCAAAGTAATATCAAGCTGGAAATATTTAAACACCACCCATATCAACTAAGCAATGCCTGTTTAGCTCCAACAAAAGACCTAGACTTTATACAAGATTTAAAATAATTAAAAGCATTATGTTGGTCATTTTTCAGGCTTATGGCCCTTTTGAAGGGTTTATGATTTTTATTACAATTAAAAAGGTCAAAAAGTCTGTCCATATCAAATATAAAGTTTGCCATATGAATAGCATCCAGTGGCTATGTTTCTAACTTAACGTATAAAAATCCCTGTAGCAACACTCCTGCTGAATACCTGTGCTGACGCATTTTCTCAAAAAAATATCCATGGAATGATTTTTTTCATAGTTCAGTTTGTTATTCATATTTATTTCTATGTTGTATTTACTTATTTTTTTCCTGGTACTTTTAAGATTTAAACCCTGACTTTAAAGAAAATGCATCAAAGACTACACCACAGACTATCTTTAGCCTCCCACTTTTCAGCTTTTTTATTTATTACTTTTTAAATATATGTGATTTTCAACCAGATGTCAAGTTCATTCCAGCAAGCCAGTATCTAAGCATCCTAGGGGTTGGCAGCACAAAGATTTTGGAAAGAAAGTTATATGCCATTGCACTTTTGAAATAGACAGTGCAAAGGCCTTTATTTGTAATGTATGAATGCTGTAACTGAGCTTTGAAAAAACTTCCAGCTGGCTTCTTGTTTTTTGGTTGTTTTGAAATTGTTTTTTCTTCATTATCACTTTCTAGTTCTTCTCTTTGTTTTAATTTCTTGGTCCATAAGTTGGACTAGTTCAGGATCTCCTGGGTCTGGATTTAGATCAGTGTCCATAAGGTTAAAGTTTTTTCTTTTTCATTTAAGTCGGTTATCGATGACCACTCTATGGCGTTTCGATCGGTTCTCCCGAATATCTCTTTCATAACCCGGTGCCTGCTTACCTCCCCTCTTTTCCTCTCCTTCCTCTCCTCCATCTTCCTTTCTACCCCTTCCTCCTCATCCCCCTCTCACTTCCTTTCCTTCCTCATTCCCTCTCTCTGTCTCGCCTTTCTAGTTCTCCTCCTCTCCTGTTCGTCTTCATTCTCCTCTCTCTCCCTCCCCTTCCTAGTTTTCATCGCTTCCCCAAAGATGAAGGGAGGTAAGAGCATGAATAGTCCAGCATTGCAAATGAAAAAAAAAAAAAAAAAAAAACATATACATGAAACAGGCTGTTCAAGAAATCTTAGGATATATAAAATAGCTTTATAGATGTTATCGGTGTTTACAGGTGTTACAAAAGGATTAGCAGTCTTCAAGATCATCCAGAAGGCAAATATTTGAATACAAGTTCACCACAATGGGATAAAACCTACAGGATCTGCAGTCTGAAAAACAACCGAGGAAATAAACTGTTAAAGGATGCCATCCCAGATCAAAATGGATGTAGTGAGTAATATTCATTCTAAAAGTTCTGAATACTACCATATTTCTAAATATCAAATAAAAGCATCTACTTTTCTTAGTTAAAGGTTTCTGCACATAGATGGCTCTGCCAATGCTAAGCCACAACAGAGTCAATTAGTAGATCTTGCGACCTTACTTTTCCTTGAAAAACGGGAAAACGCTTTTTACTAAAGCTATCAATATTGACAGTTATTTTTGTTATAAACATTATAATTGCTATATTGTTACCGACATTACTGTCAGAAGTATACAAGAAAATATTATCGAAAATCAAGGAAAAGGGTAAATAGATGAGATAGGTAGTTCGCTTAATTGGCTTATTGGTGACATTGTGGAGCTATCTATATATAAAAACAATGAGTAAATTCAACACCCACAATGGGCAATGGCGTGTACATACATGCCATGCTCGGCAGCTAGGGTTAAAGAAAAAAAATAAAAAATGAGGAGAATTGATTGTACTGTTAGGAGACACACAAAAAACCCACTGTATGACAAACTTCTTTATTGCTTTATCATTCAACCTGTAAAACAAATAACATGTAATACAATATTCTATACATCAACGTTATCCTCAATATTCGTGTATGTGTGTATGTGTATGTATGTTCAATATTCAAGATGATGTTTTTTTAACACAATAACATTATACATAAAGGTGCTCCATATCTAATATGACAAATAAGAAATATTTCATACAAATAAAAGATAACATTTATCACTTACAGAATCTGCCTATGTGTTTGAATACAACAACCACGCCTCAGGACTAATTGTCTCTCTCAACACAGCTTCAATCTAAACAAAATCAAACGATTTAAATGCTTCTCACAGGTTAACCTATCATCATCCACGTGACTGGTTCGAGTAATATTTCATATCTTTAAAGCACTTTTCCGGTATTTCTGCTATTCACTGCTGCTTACAAGCATACTTTGAGCAATCACGTACCTGTGTACAATACGGTGAGAACCGCTCATTACAAATAATCAGGGAAATCTTGATTTCTTCTCAATAATCCAGGCTACTGCCAAAACGACCGCCACCAAACCAAAGACAAAAGAGCATTGCAGGGCAAACATTCAAAGAAACATTTTTTTCTAAAACATAAGATTATCATTTTTAATGATACACTTCCGCCCAGGCGGAATGCCATATTCACTAACAAGTAAATCCTTTTATCACTTATTATACAACTTGTAATTCCATATCAACAGCTTATCCCACTAATCACAAAGAATTAAACTAAATCATCACTTATTTAAACAGAAAGATTTCAACTTAATATGATAGTACTCAAGACATTCTCAACTTAATTATGATAGTA
>NW_020868790.1:5000-10000 GCF_003789085.1 Penaeus vannamei
ACACAATTTCAAAAGTTTAAATATATTAACACTATCCGTGAAAAATTCGGGACAATAATTGTCTTTCAAAAAAACGAACAAGTATCTGAACACAAAAAGTATAGATATTCCTTCTCTAAACTTAGAATCCCCTTATTCTTGTATTGTTCAGCCCTTTAGTGTATAGAAACAAGTTCACGTCGGTAAACTTGTGTAGTTCGGGAGTGGGTGGCGATGGCGAGGGTTACTAGGCAAGTTCTGGTCAAATTGTGTAAGCACTTGTTGGTAAAGGTCATTTAAGGTCGCCGGTTGCAAACTGTGGAGAAGGTCAGGTGTAAGTGGATATACTGTCGGAAAGTGGATAAGTAATGGGTATTAGAAGGTGTAATCTGTCACAAAAGTGGATGGGTGGTGGATACTGTTTGGATGTGGATAGGTGATGGATACAAGATGGCTGTCAAAAAGTGGACAGGCGGTAGATGCTACAAGATGGATGTTAATAAATAAAGGATACTGGATCCTTCATAACTTGATGAATAGTATCAGTTTTTTGGTATCTGTGTTATCTGTGTTTTGCATATCAGATCCACAAAACTAACCAGAAAGTGTGATTAGACGATAATTTCGTGATCATCAAAATCAGTCACAATATTTCTAGTTTAAGATGAAACTGTTTAGTGATGTTTCACAATCGAGTAATTAATTGTGAATTTGTATAGTCTACTATCTTTATATGTAATGATAGATGTTTTCTTAGCTTATATAGTCTAAATGCTAATTTGATCCAATATCGATAACTTTTAGCGTCTAGGTTAGTCCTTAAGAAGATCAGTTATGCGCTAAAGATTTGTATTTTATTGTGCCACTTGGCAAACTTCACAGCTGTAAATGTTACGTTAATTGATGAGTCAAATATCATAAAACCATGTTTATATCACTACCAGAACTTTACAATGACACTGTAACAGATGAGTTAAACATTATTTAATCATGTTTACACCATTATCAGTAGTTTACAATATCACCTTAATAGATGAATGAACTGAACTGAATTAAGTAAAACACCCATAAACGACGAAATAAAAGTACGTCAGTAAGCCAGCGCAGGTAAGGAAATTTGGTTACGAAATAATTTTCAAGGGCATTTTTATGTAAAAGGAAGACACTAAGGGTCGGTGATTATAGAACCTTTGTCACTAACAGGTCGGTGGGAAAGGTGGATATTTTCGATCAATATTACTTAATCTTTTCGGATTTCTTCTCGTTTTCTTTTGTTCTTTTCGCGTAAAGAGGTTGGTTCTCTTTAAACGAGTTTTTTTTTTAAACGACATTTGTTCTAACAAAAGTAGTTTTTTATTAATTTATTTGTTCATTTCACGTGAAATAAGTGATTTTTCCATATCGTCGAAATCTGTCGGATTTCATGTATAGTAGATCCAAGTTTTAAGGATTTTTCCTGTATTTTTCCATAGACGCCGGTGTTGTACTTCGCCATTACAAGTTCGAGCTGACAGGTGCCCGGAGAGGAGAGAGCCCAATCTTGAGGCGTTGGGGAAAAATGAGTATTAAGCTCGTTAGCGGCGCCGATGATTGGCAGGTAACATGTTTAAGGAAGGGGAAGCTATTTCGCTCGTTTTCTCTCCCGTGCTCTTTGCTTCAGGTTTTATCATTAGCTTGGAAGGGGGGACTCTGGAGATTGAAGTGCGTTGTGATTTGTCGTGTTCGTCTTATGTGAATTAGTTTGCGTTTACGTGTGGTTATCTAAGGGTGTTAGCTTCATTCTGGAGTGAAATCATAATAAAAAATATGTCTTTGTTTTAAATTACTGTAGTAATATTGTTTTTCACATTAACAGATCACAGAATATTAACGTGTAATTATCATTTATTTCCTCGATATCACATACTATTTGTAAACGGACACACAATTAAAAAGTTGAGTCAAATAAACACACCGTGTTGTCTCTTTACATTTCATTATCATTTTTATTTGACTTTTTGGGGGGATGGTCTGTATTACAGCCGCAATATTGCATTCACACGTTTTAACAGGCGAAAATATAGGATACCAATAAAGAATTTGTGTACAGAATCAGCAAGTATAGTATAGTGCTATTTATTTTATATCTACCGTTGCTGTTAATACCTTTGCTGCTTATTCTCTCATAATTAGACAGTAATAATTAACTAACGATGAAAAAGTATTAAAAAGCAACTACAATTAATACCAATTGTATAATAATTATGCAATGAGGATGATGATACAGCAATACCCGGTTGATAGAAAATAAATATAGATAAAAATACTGGATATAAAACCGTACTAGAACATTCCAAACGAGGCATCCATTGTCATGCAGATGGAGGGGGTGAAACAGCCTGACAGATAGACATAAAAATCGGTAGTTAGTAAAAATATTGACCATTAGGTAGCGCGACAGATATAGATGGGTAGAGAGAGAGAAAAAGATAGAAAGATATGTGTTTGTGAATGCGAAGAAGAAAGAGACTAATTGAAGGACGTTAAAGTTGGTAGTTTGTAGACAGATTGGCAATTAGATATCAGGACGGATAGAGAGACAGACAGACTGACAGACAGACAGATAGACAGAGAGAGAGACAGACAGACAGAGAAAGATAATGTGAACAAGATAGAGAAAACGAAAAGCGAAGATATATATATATATATATATATATATATATATATATATATATATATATATATATATATATATTATTATATATATATATATATATATATATATATATATATATATATATATATATATATATATATATATATATAATATATAATATATATATATATATGAAAACAATTAAACAGACGGCGGGGAAAATATCAAATCATACTTCCAATCAAACAGTAAAAAAATCTTTGGCTTTGATCGCTGTAACCGTGACCTTGATATAAAACAATTTAATATTTCCTGCAGCTAGCGATAATAATCTTTTTATCATCATCCTTATTTTCAAATAGAGTTACTCACATATTAAAATGGACTGCATAGTGTAACAGCATCCTCCGTTTATTACAGACAGTTATCAGAGACAATAATTTTAACGAGTATTAGAATAAATATAGAAACAGACATACACGGAATTAGATAGACCTACACTCATCCTTCTACTGACGAAATCAACTTAACTGACCATCAGAATCCGTGAAAATGACGAGCCAGTCGGTTGGCATTTTATATAATGGTCACCCCATTAACGTGACTTCAATAGTGGCTGGTGTCCCATGTAATAATCAATAATAATTTAGTTTAAATGTATTACAAACATATATATATATATATATTATTATATATTATATTTTTTTTATTTTTTTTTTTTTTATTTGCTGTGATATATCTGTTTACTTTGTTTCTGAGTTACCCTCTATGTGCAAGGAATGGCCGGGGTTGCCATCCACTGGCAGCGCGAGGGACTGAACGCGGGTCAGCAAAATTGCTAGACAAGAAAGCTACCGCTCCACTACTCAGCACAGAAGGCCGACTGATTCCCAAATCTTTTCATGCAGCCAGACTTATCGCTTTGTAATTTTTATTCCTCTGTATCCACGAACGTTCTCTGAGGATTCTGACAATAAGATCTGAGACGGACTGAGAAGCGTCTTGAGTCAGATAAACGTGTCAAACGTTTGTATACATCGTTCATGTTTGATAATCAATTCATTTCATATTCATAAAAAAAAAAACTCTAAATGTAGGCAAGAATATTTTTTTTCTTTGGGGAAATATTCCAAGGTGCTGGAGTAACACAAGCAAAATCATGATTAGAAAAAAATAAATCTGTGACAATATGAGGATGACCTTTGCTGAAGTGTCAAGGCCGTGATGTCGCTTTCTGAGGAACTTTGTAATCATTAAATACTTTCAAGGTAATGAATATGTCTTTTCGCAGAGAATGATATAAGATAAACGTATGTACATACGTGTACATATAAACATATATGTGTATATATACATGCATACGTATAGATACGTCTGTGTGTGTGTGTTGTGTGTGTATGTATATGTAAATGTGTATCTACCACACACACACACACACATTTTATCAACACGGTATTGTGTTTTTCATTGCATATATATGTATATATATATATATATAATATATATATATATATATATATATATATATATATATATAATATGTTATATATATATATTATATATATATATATTTTTTTTTTTACATGCATATACATATGTATATACATGTGTGTGTGTGTGTGTGCACATATGTATATGTATGTATCTATGTACACACACACACATACATACATATGTATACACACACACACATGTATATATGAATATATGCTTTTCATTTTTTTTCTTGCTTTTTTCTCTTTCTTTCCAAAGTCATCTCATCCCGAGTGCTTTTCTAAATCATTCTCGCTGAAATCGCGACAGAGGAGAAAGCCAAGAAAAGGCAAAGAGGAAAGAATGCGTTAAAAGGAGGAAGGAGGGAAGTGGAAGACAAAAAAGTGTGAAGTGATGACCCAGCTAAGTGGAAAGAGCGCGGGCGGCATCCGGGAATGGCTAATGCATCTCCCTTACGAGTTTACGGAATACTTCAGTAGGTTAATGTGATGCAGTTATACGGTGCGAGGAAAGAGAAAATGATGACCGTCTTTTTTCGCTGGTTAGGCATACGTCTCCTCGCCTACACAGCCTTTGTATATATTCATGTGTAATTCACTGAATCGCATTTCTAGTTAAGACATAAAAGTCTTTCATCTCTGTGAACGATGTGACGTATCCTGCATCTATTATAAACAGCTCTCTATATACTATATCTGCATATACACATTTTATGTATATACAAACATCTCTCTCTCTCTCTCTCTCTCCCTCTCTCTCCCTCTCCCTCTCCTCTCTCTCTCTCCTCTCCCTCTCTCTCCCTCTCTCTCCTCTCCCTCTCTCTCTCCTCTCCTCTCTCTCTCTCTCTCTCTATCTATCTATCTCTATCTATCTATCTCTATCTATCTATCTA
>NW_020868790.1:30000-32500 GCF_003789085.1 Penaeus vannamei
GGAGAATTCCTCATTCGGTGGTAATTCGCTTATGAAGGTTAACAACCTTTATGGGCTAATTATGGGTGAAGTTTACCCTGAAATTGATTCAGATTCAACGAAAAAAATGTAAATACAGATGTTGCAAATAAGGACGATTTTTTTTTAATATCATCTAAGTTGTGGTTAATCTCTGCATCTCATCAAGGAGAAAGGATATCTTAAAAAAAATAATATAATAATATAGACTGTACCTCCGTAGAAAAGAAAGTCTGGTCAGTCAAAAAACAGGAAGCAGTTACCAGTTTATTCTGAAGCTTACGACAAAGAACTTATTCACTTAGCAAGCAGAAGCAATTTGCAGTACGCCTAGACTTCTCGAAAATACTAAGCAGACGTGTTGCTTATATGTGGCGATTCGTATACGTTGTTTTAAGTTATAGTAGTATACTTAGGGTTTCTGAAACGAACAACTAGCACTGTGATTGCATAAAATATTTTTCTTTGTTGATCGTAGTTTTTATCATCATTCTTATGGAAGGAGGTTGTATAAACAGTGCATTTGATTGATGTGTAGCTCACTTCCTACCGTATTGTCCGAGAGAGAGAGAGGAGGGGGGTGGAGGAGGAAGAGAGAGAGAGGCAGGGAGAGAGAGAGAGAGAGGAGAGAGAGAGAGAGAGAGAGAGAGAGAGAGAGAGAGAGAGAGAGAGAGAGAGAGAGAGAGAGAGAGAGAGAGAGAGAGGAGAGAGAGAGGGGGGGGAACAGAGAGGAGGAGGAGGAGAGGATGAGAGAGAAAGAGAGAGTGAAACAGAGAGAAAGAGAGGGGTAGACAGGAAAATAGGATGAGAGAGGAAAGGGGAAGGAGAGAGAGAAAGAGAATAAGATAAAAATAAATGAATAAAGTGGAAGGGGAGAGAGTCAGACTACGTACTGCCGGGAAATTCGAATTCAACCTTCAGATTAATTCAACGCTTTAAGCATCAGAATTATATTTCTAAAAAGAGAAAACGATAATAATTTCAAATATTTTCGACTGTCAATGGTACTGATAATCGACACTACTAATGCATCATCCCATGCTCAATATAACCAATGTTGCCAAATACATCATTAAAAATGTATTAAAGTTGCAACCCGGCAACAAAGGATTTACTAATTGCAATAAGTCAAACACAGTTCCCATTGTAACTGAATGTCCCTCAATCATTAAATTATTGCCAGTGGCTTAAAACACAATCCCGACAAGGGAATGGCGCTTCGAAATTATTCGAAAGATATATTGTGCATCAATATCTATGTTATGAATTAATATCACATCACGGAAAAATCTGAAAAAAGGAAAGAAAAAAATACGTTCAGAATTATGTTTCACTTTATTTAAAAATCATTCGAAATGGAGTAGGAAGCTTTAAGGATTCAAATGGTTTCATATCTAGTATTAAATAAAACATTGGTAATAGAATAGAAGATATTTCACAATAGCTGCTATCACTTCATATATTCTTTTAACATAATCTCTTCGATGGAATTCGAACAAAAACAGAGAATATCAAAAACTTTGGAATAGTATCATCAATGATATTATCATTTATCTTTATTGCTAATGCTGTTGTTGTTGTGGTTGTTATTGTTTTTCATAGTAATATTGTTCTTGTTTCTTATCATTTTTATCGCTGTTATTAGTAGTAGTTGCAGTAGTAGTAGAAGTATTACTATTATCATCATTATTATTACCATTATTGTTAATATTAATGTTATTATTATCATTATCATTATCAATATTGTCACCATTATTGTTACTATTATCATTATAATTGTCATTATTATCATCATTATTGCTATTATTTTTATTATTATTATCAATATTGACACCATTGTTATCATCAATAATATCATCTATATAATTTTATTATCATTATTATAATTATCATAATTACTGTTATCATCATCATTCTATTGTCATTACTATTTTTTGATTATCTTTATTATTACAGTTGTTCTCTTATTTTTACCATCATTATCACTATTATCATCATTATTATTACTATTATCATTACTATTATCAACATTATTATCAACATCATCATTATCATCCACATCATCATGAACAACAACAGCAACGGCATCATCACTATCATTATTATTATCATTATCATTATTGCTATTATCATTATTATTATTCTCAATATCATTATTACTACTATTATTATCATTATTATTATTATCATCATTATTATCATTATCATTATTATTATAATATTATTCGCCATTATTCTTAATTCATTATATTCATCATTATATCATTTAATATCATCATTAGATATCATTGTTATTATCATTATTATTATTATTCATCATTATCATTATTGTATACATCTCATCACCATCATCATCATTCATATCATATAATGGATTTTTTCTTTTTGTTCATTATTATCAGTGTTATCACTATTATTATTATGTTATGTATATATATACATATACATAAGTCAATAAAGTATAGCCAAGTCTGCCACAAAC
>NW_020868790.1:45000-47500 GCF_003789085.1 Penaeus vannamei
GTACAAATGGACATGATACGGGAATGGTCAGTGCTGATATGGGTGTCCTGCAGCCTGCCAGCCTGGGGGGGGGGGGCGCAGGAGGTAACGCGGCAGCTTCTGACCTCTCTCTGACTGACCGAATTAATGAGGGCTGGGTCATAAGGATAAGGATAAATCCGATATGCGAAGCTGAGCCTCGCCCGGGCTGTGAGGGGGAGTCCGGCCTGTGCCAATTAATGCCAACTCGATCAACATGTGTCAGTCAACGAGTGCTGACGCGGCAGAGCTTAGTCCTTACCCCGCTGCGGTGCCCAGCCACAGCGGTAATCTCGAGGCGACAGTCGCAATTTCTCGCGCCTGGGATGAGAGGCTGACACGTTGCCACTGTACTCCTTGGAGGTCAGACTGGGTCACGCTGGGTCTGTCTTGGCGGACGCTTGGCTTGGGTTGTTATTAGACTGCAAGCGGGGCATGGAGAGTATATATATATATATATATATATATATATATAATATATATATATATATATATAGTACTATAATATAGTATATATATATATATATATATTATATATATATATATATATATATATATATATATATATATATATATATACATATATATATATATATATATATATATATATATATATATATATATACATATATATATATATATATATATATATATATATATATATATATATATATATATATATATATATATATATATATATATATATATATATATATATATATATATATACACATGTGCCTCTCTGTGTGGCTATAAAGCCACACAGAGAGGCAGGTTTACAAGTTATTTTTCTTCGGCAGGCTAACATCACCCTTAGGAAGCAGCTGTCCAAAGGTGGATATATCAAGACTGCCGTATTGGCTCTGACAATCCTCCACGCAGGCTTACAATAGTACGTTCCTTCTCAGATAATGAAAAACTGGCATCTCATCCCCACTCACGAGTTACACGCTTGAGTATTTTTAAGAATCATGAATGTTATTTTCTGTCGCTTTGCACCACTTAATTGTGCGTTCTCACAAGGAACTCAGCGATTCGGAGTACTGCAGAGTTCGGAGTAAGTTGTTATTTTCTCTTCTCTGCGAATAGACGGTTATAGATGATGCTAATTTTGAACCGTTCTGAGTTGAAGAAATTAGCCAAGATACACGTCTGCGTTGACAGACTCGATGCTGCTACATGGCGAGCTTGAATTCTGTTGCGAAATCGGTATCTTCACTAAGCAACGCTTGCAAGCTAGATAATGAAGGTTAAAAGAGAAAAATATCCTCCCGAGATATTTAAATATTTATACCGCGAGTGACAGTGACATTTGAAGATGTATGTGAACTTTGCTTTACGTCTATCTCTGAGTTGCATGCAATAGTTACAATGATTGCATGCACGATACACAAAGGAACACGCCGTTTTAGTTAAATATAGAATAGCACAGTGAACTTGATCAAATACCTTACACATGTCCAAAAAAATCATGCATAGACCTGAGTGTTACATGACGGTTCACTATTCGAGCAAAAACTTTTTTCTTTCTTTCTTTTTTTTTCTTTTAGTTTGTTGAAAGATTGCTTAGTCAGTGCCATCCTTCGGCCTTAATGCAAAATCATTACCGTTTGTCCTCAGATAATCGAAGGAACGATTAAGATAACTTCGGGGATTTGAGAGAAAACTTTGCGAACGGAATCGGACACTAGTTACTTTTACTGCTGCGGCGATAACTTTATCTCTAATTAGTATCAATAAACCTGTGACAAAAGGTTAGCCACTGAGCATGCCGGACGCAGATATTTCAGAGGCCTTTCATTAGAACAAATATAAAAGATAAATATACATTCATATATATATATAGATAGATAGATATAGATATAGATATAGATATTTATAGATAGATAGATAGATAGATATAGATATAGATATATATGTATATAGATAGATAGATAGATAGATAGATGGATGGATATATATATATATATATATATATATATATATATATATATATATATTATATATATACATATATATATATGTATATATATATATATATATATTTATTTATTTATTTATATATGCATATATAGATAGATAGATAGATAGATACATGCCTATACGTGTGGTGTGTGTGTGTGTGTGAGTGTGTGTGTGTGTGTGTGTGTGTGTGTGTGTGTGTGTGTGTGTGTGTGTGTGTGTGTGTGTGTGTGTGTGTGTGTGTGTGTGTGTGCATGCATATGCGTATGACCGCGTGTGTAGCACCCGCAGCCCCAGCAAATGGAAAAAAAGAGAAGGAAACGCCTGAAAATCCCAGCCTCTTCCCCTGTAATCACGCGAGTCAGTTACGGCGGAGGAATGCACGATCGCCCTCCCATTCGGCCTCGTTTTCCAAAGCAAGTCCGGGAAATGAGCATCAGGATCCATTATCCCGCGGGGCCCTCACCTTCAGGCCCTCCACCATCACCACCCTTCAGGCCCTCCACCACCTTCAGGCCCT
>NW_020868790.1:57500-60000 GCF_003789085.1 Penaeus vannamei
TATATATATATATGTATGTATGTATATATATAATATATATATGTGTGTGTGTGTGTGTGTGTGTGTGTGTGTGTGTGTGTGTGTGTGTGTGTGTGTGTGTGTGTGTGTGTGTGTGTGTGTTAATACAAGTGTGAGTGTTGGAGAGAGAACGACTGTGCACGTGAGTATGTATGTACAACTGCTTATACGCGTGTATATGTGTATATGCGTGTATATAAGTCACATGTGCGTATAAATGTGTGTATGTATGTGAACAAGTGTGTGTCTGTGCGTCTGAATCCGGGCGAGCGAGCGAAGCCATCCCGTCGCCTCCCAATCAACAATTACGATTAAGGTTCCCTCCGGCCACATGCTCCTCCTCCGTCTCGCAGCCGCCCTCCTCGCGACAGCTTCGTGGGAGAAGAGTCCCAGCCCCTCAGCCCTCGAATCCTACCATTGCTACCGCTTAAATGGGAGGGAACGCGTGGAACTCCTTCGAATCCTACCATTGCTACCGCTTAAATGGGAAGGAGAACGAGTAGAGCGTTCCGAGCAAGTTTCCTTCGAATCCTACCATTGCTACCATCTTCCCAGGGAGGAAGAAGGATAGAAAAAGAAAAGTTTTAAGTACTTACCTCGCGAATCCTACCATTCCTACCATCCTACCAGAAAGGAAGAAGACTAGCAAGTTCCTTCCATCCTACCAGGAATAAAACTAGAAAGAGGAGATTCTCAGTCCCTTTGCCTAGGGATCCTACCATTCCTACCATCCTACCAAGAGGGAAGACGAGTAGAAAAACACCCAACGACTTGCCTTGGAATCCTACCATTCCTGACACCCTTGTATAAAAGGAATCCTGCAATTCCCACAATTCCTATCATGTAACGGAAGCGAAAAAGAAAAAAAAAAGGAAAGAAGAGAACAAAAACGGTCCTGGATGAAGGAACGAATCTGAAGACCGTCCCTTAGCGACTCTCTGGACTCCTGTTATAAGGAAAACCACCGCCAGATACAGCGTGAAGAGGTCGTTTGGTTTCCTGATTGTTAATTACGTGGTTCCATTTCTCCCGTAACTGGTTTTCGATGGTTAATAGCCGTGGCGATGGGGGGGGGGGGGGGGAGGGGAGCGAGGGGGGCTTGAGTTCAGGAGGCGCTGGAGTTTAGGGAGGGTGAGGTGAGGGGGGGGGGGCTAGAGCTCGGGGGAGGGGGTGAGGGGGCAGGAGTTCAGGGATGGGTTAAGGGAGGGGGTGAGGAAGGGGTCTGGAGTTCGGGGTGCGAGGGGGGTGAGGGGGTTTAGAGTTCACGGGAGGGGTGAGGGAGTCTAGAGTTCATTAGAGGGGGTGAGGGGGGGGGTGGAGTTCAGGAGAGGGGGTTTAGAGTCCAAGGGGGGGGGAGGTGAATGGGGGTTGGAGTTCAGTGAAGGGGTGAGGGGGAGGAGGAGAAGGGGAGGGGAAGGGTTGCCTGGAATTCAGTTCCCTGGATTGATTCAGTCTTTAAGTAGGAGGAAAAGGATGTCGTTTCCTCGTTGTGGTGTGTGTTGTGTGTGTGTGTGTGTGTGTGTGTGTGTGTGTGTGTGTGTGTGTGTGTGTGTGTGTGTGTGTGTGTGTGTGTGTGTGTGTGTGTGTGTGTGTGTGTGTGTGTGTGTGTGTTGTGTGTGTGTGTGTGTGTTTTGTAGTTATGATAAAAGTTGATAAATTCTTCTCTTTTGTTTTCATTATGCCTCCCCAAGGGGATTTAAGATTTTATTCTTTTTCGTTCTTTCTATCGTTTTCTTCAGATTACTTATTTTTCCTGCTTAGTCGTATTTCTTAAACCATTTGGATATCTTTTTCGATTGATCATAAAAATAGTAATAATAATCATATTATCATTATTGTTATCGTTATTGCCATTATCATTTTCATCATCATCATCATCTCCATCTCCATTTCCATCTTCTTCACCTTCTTCATTATCATTATTATTATTAATCATAATCATTTACATTACCATCATTTACAACAACAACATGAACAACGACAACAATAACAATAATAACAACAGTTCCAATGACAGCATGAATAACATCACCACTCACAGTATTACCAGAATACAAACAAAAGAGAAGCAAGAATACTCAATGAACATAACAATCCCCCTTGCTGATCCCATGAAAAAGAAGTAGGTCACAGAGGGTAAAGTGACTGATGTCGAGGCCAAAGAAATAAAAAAGAAAAAACCACAACCGAAAGTTATGAGAAAACTACAAACAAAACTTTCATAACACACACACAAACTTTTTACACACACGCACACACCTAAAATGATGAAGATGATAATAATAATAATAATGATAATGATAATGATAATAGTAATAATAATAATAATGATAATGATAATAATGATAATGATAATACTGATAACAGTAATGATGATCATGATCATGAAGTTAATACTAATAATGCTAACTAACTAATTACTACTATAATAATAATAACAATGCTAATAATGATAACAGCTACGAAAATAATAATATAATAA
>NW_020868790.1:75000-80000 GCF_003789085.1 Penaeus vannamei
AGGCGGCAAATCACACAATATGGTCTGCCTTCGAGAAATAGAGAAAAAGTTAATAATGTTATTAGAAGAGAGAAGGCATACAACAGAGACATACTGACAGAAGTAGAGGAAAATGTGTGCTACGTAACAAGGAATAAAAACACTATTATGATACAGTCATGTCATATATCGACAAAAGAGATGGAATACCAAAATTTTCTTAATCAATGCTCCAGGTGGCACAGGGAAGACATTTGTGCTCAATTTAATAGTAGACAGCGTCAGATCTAAAGGAAAGATAGAGTTAGTGTCAGCATCTTCGGGTATAGTTGCTACAGTGCTTCACAGAGGACGAACTGCCCATATCATGTTCAAAATACCCGTAATAGATATAATGAGCTCAGATCATACGGAATCAAGATGAAAGCAGAGGTTGCGGAGCTACTTTTTTCTTTTATAATATGGGATGAATTAGTAATAGCTAATTATTGCTGCTCTTGATGTCACTTCGGGAGATATATCAGAGAAAATTGCGTTCATGGGCGGTATACCGTTCGTATGCGCCGGTGATTTCAGACAAATCTTTCCTGTCATTAGAGGAGGAGGAAAGTTGAATTATTGTATAAAAAGCAGTTATTCCTGGCCGAATTTGGTTAAACTGGAGCTAACTAAGAACGTTAGATACCGCTAAAGTTGCATTTGCAAAGAAGTTGCTGGCTATTGGTTCACCTTTAAGTGAAAAAGTACAGTTATCGAAGAAGTTCGGTGTTCAGGCCGCATCAAGAAAACAGTAGATTGAAAACGTGGACGATGACGTTAAATATAAAGAAAGCGACCACCAGTAATAATAAAAACTTTTCACACTTCCAAACACTGTGGCCCTCAATCTTTCTGCGAGCTAATCTTGTCTAAAGAAATGCCTTTATTAGATATTTCATCGACAGATATTGTATACGAAGTTATTAAAAAGTAGCATTGATGCGCTGGTTCGCTACGTAAAACGAACCATCAGACGTCCCCCAGCTCCATGGATAAATGACATCAAGAGAGCCATTAGCGACATAAATAATCCCCACCAAGCTCTTAAAAGTGATAGAAATGAAGCCCCCTTTCAGGCAGATTAGAAAGAAAAAGATTTTAAAAAATAATAATCGCTAATTCAGTGTGAATTTTTTTTTTTTTTTCAAATATAAATTCACAGAATATAAAAACAAATCTTTTAAAACATGGGCAATTCGTAAAACACTAATACCTTCTAACAAATACCACACAAATGATTGTACAGATCCTACACAAAGTACAGAACATTTAATGACCTTTTCAATTACTGAAAAACCAACTTATCAACAAACAACTGCTTCTACATTACAACAAACCACAATTCGGGTAAGGCTCACAACTAATGTTTTCAAACCACAAGATTGGACGTAGAAAATATTCTAGTAATAAAACCACTTCACAAAACAAATGCTGTAGTAGCAGACGGTACTGTTTTGCGCTTTATTAAACATAGTCTTACCCGGAAATGGACATTATTTGACGGTCATTATGAACACCTTTCTGGTCACTACTGAACCTCTTCAACTATCGATTTTCAAGAATTATGAACAAACTCTCTGGTCACTGGTGTCTTTCTGTCGCTTTGGAAACATGTATAGTAACACCAATTTTCAAGTCAGGGGATGTAGATGTGAATAACTATCACCCTAATAATACACTCCTTATAATATCTAAAATTATTTAAAAAGAAATTGTAGCAAATCAACTGACGAGTTTCCTGGAGGCCAATAAACTATTATCTAAAGTGCAGCATGATTTTGAAAAAATAAACTGAAATAGCCTTACTACAGATTAGTAAAAACGAAAAAAAAAATACATACATACATACATATATATATATATATATATATATATATATATATATATATATATATATATATATATATATATAACAGAAAAAAAACAGGTAAATTTGCTGACATTGTGCGACCAAGAAATTCTTCTTAACAAACTAGTAAATCATAGAATTGATACCTTTTGGTTCAGCAATTATTTAGAGACAAAGACCAAATCAATGAATTTATATAATCAAAACAACGGTATCTATTGGTGTTCCACAAGGATCTAATTGAGACCCAATCCTACTGACAATTTTCATATATGATTCATCAACCATAGCTCGTAATTGATCTTTTGTGCAGTATGTCGATGATTCATAGTTTCTTCATAGTGGCTCAGTAAACAGCTTAAATACATTACAAGAAAACCCAGCATGTCTTATATAAGCAAAAAATTATTTTGACACTAATGGCCTTAAATTAAATCCACATAAAACTCACTGTATGTTCATAGGTAGTCGGCAGAGGGTAACAAGAATTCCCAATGACACAACCATAGAATTTGAAGGCTGCTCTATCAAACCGAACACACCAGTGAAAAATGTAGGGGTACACTTAGACAGATTCATGACATTTGAACAGCACGTTGACAAAATACACAGGAAAAGCGATGAGCAGACATAAGAAATCAAATCCCTACTGAAACTAGAATCACGGCTGTACATAAATAACTATTGTTCAAATGCCTGGAGTTAGACTAACAAAACAAATATAATAAGTACTGGAATTACAAAACTTTGCAAAAGTTGCATTAGGAAATAATTATAAACTTGATCACATCACCTCGTATATTCAAAATTTGGAATTGTTAAAAGTTTATTCAAAATCAAGTATGATACATGTGTTTTCATTTACAAACTCACTCATAGGAATTATCCACAATGGTTATTGCCTTTGCCAACTGTAGGTAACACGTCAGGTAAATTCTCTTCGTGTTAAGAGATCGAATACCGACACAGGAGAACGCCAAATGCTAATCCGGAGACCCAAAATCTGGAACATGCTACCAGATGATATTAGAGGCATTGCCAGCTTGTGTAATTTCAAAGCGCAATTAAATGAATATCTCTTAAATAAGTTGTTTCGACCTTGAACTCTCTCTCTCTCTCTCTCTCTCTCTCTCTCTCTCTCTCTCTCTCTCTCTCTCTCTCTCTCTCTCTCTCTCTCTCTCTCTCTCTCTCTCTCTCTCTCTCTCTCTCTCTCTCTCCCCCCCTTCTGCAATCAATATTGTAGAGATCCATAAAGTAACATCACTAAGATGAAACTACTGCTGACGTTCCATTGCAAGGAATGTCCTTAAAATTGCAAATTCTCTCGTAAGATGGTAATTCAGTAGTCAGTAGGTCATTATCATTCAAATTACATGAATAAATGTGCCCGAAATCACGGCGTAAGGGAGAAAGTTTTATTTAAAGTAGTCAATAAAAGAATCGTTACTGATAACACTGCTCTAGGTAGATTTATAGATGGATATGCATATGTGTGTGTGTGTGTGTGTGTGTGTGTGTGTGTGTGTGTGTGTGTGTGTGTGTGTGTGTGTGTGTGTGTGTGTGTGTGTGTGTGTGTGTGTGTGCTCAAAACTTATTGGCTCGGCGATGTTCATTTTATTGCTTGTTCAGTCTTGTCATCTAATCCTTGGACGAAAATCACAATCCAATACCTTTTATATATATGTATATATATATTATATATATATATATAATATATATATATATATATATATATATATATATATATATATATATATATATATATATGCGTGTGTGTGTGGATATACGACACACACAAAATGAGGTTTTTAGTTTCTAATAATGCTTCTGAATAACTACTAAAATCGAGTATAAAATTTGCTGAATCTCTTCAAACTATCGAACTATAAAGGATTGTCAAGAACTATGAACAAACTTTATATTACATCAACAATTACAAAGCACAACTTCAAGTACACGCATCTTAGTACTTACCATAAACTCCTCGAGTAACACAAAACAACTTCCCCAAAATCGAGGACCAGAAAGCCATTAACTTTACGCCAACTTACCTTTGAAGTTTCCGCCTCTTGTGTGAAAAAGTTGTAACTATTACCGCCTTTTCTGTAGACATGTCGAGTCACCTGTCAATGTTATTAGCAACAAATGTCTATGTTTCTTTTATCTAAACTGTGTGTGGTGTGTGTGTGTGTGTGGTGTGTGTGTGTGTGTGTGTGTGTGTGTGTGTGTGTGTGTGTGTGTGTGTAAGTGTATTTTTGTCCCGTGTCTTTCATTGCTGTGTGTTTGTTGTCTCTTTTTTAAGATTTTTTTTTTTGATGATTTACATTCATTATCAGAGCATTTACAAAAGAGAACGAAGGGGAGAAAGAGGGAACTGGTGAGAGGCAAAGAAGGAGAGAAAGAGGGAACTGATGGGAGACAAAGAAGGAGAGGAAGAGGGAATTGAAAGACAAAGAAGGAGAGACAGAGGGAACTGGTGAGAGACAAAGAAAGAGAGAAAGGCAGAAGAGAGAGACAACACCAAGGAAAGATAAAGGAGAGATAGGCACACCAAATGAAAGACAAAGGATAAGAGAGAGAACACTAATGAAATACAAAGGAGAGAAAGGCACAGCAAATGAAAGACAAAGGGAGAAAGAGAGCACCAATGAAAGAGGAGAGGAGAAAGAGAGACGCTGAGGGAATGCGAAAGGAGAGGTGAGGCGAGTAAGAGAGTAAACAAAATGTACGAAACTCAGGTAGGCGAGAGAGCAATTAATGTAAACAAAAAAAAAATTACAAAGCAAAAGTTAGATCAAAAGAACCCAAACAGAAACAAAAGAAAACGAAAGTAACTAAGAACAAGCCAACCCCCCCCCTCACCAAAAAAATAAAAAATAAAAGAATAAATAAAAAATCCACAAAAATTATATTCAATTCAGTTTTCGCTTCTGCAAAAAGAAAATTCTATCCCCACCTCCCCTTCTACAAAAAATTGCGTGTGTATGTGTGTATATATATATATATATAATATATATATATATATATATATATATATATATATATATATATATATATATATATATATATACGTCAATCTGGGATTTTACAAAGAAGAGAAAACCGCCCCCTCACGCCTTCCCTTTCCACAAAC
>NW_020868790.1:87500-117500 GCF_003789085.1 Penaeus vannamei
CACTTACTTCTCCTCCTCTCCCTCCCCACTTCTCTTCTCCTCCTCTCTCCTCCCCACTTCTTCCTTCTCCTCTCTCCTCCCTCCCCACTTCTTCCTTCTCCTCCCCTCCTCCTCCTCCCCACTTCTTCCTTCTCCTCCTCCTCCTCCCCACTTCTTCCTTCTCCTCCTCCTCCTCCCCACTTCTTCCTCTCTCTCCCCTCCATCCTCCCCCATTCCTTCTCCTCCTCCTCCTCCTCCCCCTTCTTCCTCCTCCTCCCTCCTCCCTACTTTTCCTTTCTCCTCCTCCTCCCCACTTTTCCTTCTCCTCCTCCTCCTCCCCACTTCTCCCTTCTCCTCCTCCTCCTCCCACTTCTCCTTCTCCTCCTCCTACTCCCCACTTCTTCCTTCTCCTCCTCCTCCTCCTTCCCACTTCTTCCTTCTCCTCCTCCTCCTCCTCCTCCCCACTTTTTCCTCCTCCCCCCCCCCACCACCTCTTTCTCTCCCCCCCCACCTCTTTCTCTCCCCCCCCCACCTCTTTCTCTCCCCCCCCCCACCTCTTTCTTTCTCCTCCCACATCGCCCTAATCCCTACCTATTCCCTATCCCCAAACCCCATACCCCTTCCCCCTCATCCCCACCCACCCCACCTCCGCGTACTAAAATCCCCCATTCAGACCAAATGTTTTCCCTCTACCTAATAAATGCAGATGAATCCGCATTCTTTTTAGGAAAACGGCACACTTTTAAAGGAAAATTTCCCCGTTTTCCCGGCAAGTCTAGTTATTAATTGATTTCGGAGTCCCAGTGAGGTTTCACACGTCGCCTCATTAGTCATCATCAAGGCAGCGTAATTATAGGCAATTGGGGATTTTAATTAGCCTAGACTGGGTCCTTTGATACCGGGCATTTTATCGTCTGTCTTGGATGACGGGTTTACTGGGGGCGTTCGTCTTTAGGGAGGTCTGTCTGTCTGTCTATTATATTCGATCTCTCTCTCTCTCTCTCTCTCTTTCTTTGTGTCCGTTTCCTTATTTTTTTCTTTCTGTCGGTCTCGTTCTTTTTATTCATCTTTCTTTTTTCACTCTTTCGTTCTTTCTCTCTATTTCTCTCTCTAATTACATCTTTCTCTTTCTCTCTTTCGATCTTTCTCTCTATTTCTCTCTGTAATTACTTCTTTCTCTTTCTCTCTTTCGTTCTTTCTCTCTATTGCTCTTTTTTCGTTCTTTCTCTATATTGTTTTTTACGTCCTTTCTCTTTATTTATCTTTTGTTTTTCTTACTCTATTTATATATTGTTTTATCCCTCTTCCTCTTTATCTTCATCTTTCTGTCTCCCCCTTCCTCTTCTATTCCGTTCTTTATCTTCCTTTTCATTTTTCCATTCTCTCTCTCTTTCTCCTCTCTCCGCCGCTTCCACTTCCTCTTCCTTTGTATACATGTATCTTTTTCTTTCATTTTCTCTCTTTCATCTCTTTCACACCTTTTTCTTTCTACCTTCCTTCCTCTCTCTCACCCCACTGCGCCCTAATCCTTCCTTCTTTACCTTCTTCGTGCGCTCGCTCTCTCTCTGCTTGCCTCCTTGGTCTCTGCTTGGTCTCTGCTTGCCTCCTTTGTCTCTGCTTGCCTCCTTTGTCTCTGCTTGCCCCCTATGTCTCTGCTTGCCTCCTTTGTCTCTGCTTGCCTCTTTTGTCTCTGCTTGCCTCCTTTGTCTCTGCTTGCCTCCTTTGTCTCTGCTTTCATCCTTTGTCTCTGCTTTCATCCTTTGTCTCTGCTTGCCTCTTTTGTCTCTGCTTGCCTCCTTGGTCTCTGCTTGCCTCCTTTTGTCTCTGCTTCTTGTCTACTTGCCTCCTTGGTGTCTGCTTGCCTCCTTGGTCTCTGCTTGCCTCCTCGGTCTCTGCTTGCCTCCTTGGTCTCTGCTTGCCTCTTGGTCTCTGCTTGCCTCCTTGGTCTGCTTGCCTCCTTGGTCTCTGCTTGCTCCTTGGTCTCTGCTTGCCTCCTTGGTCTCTGCTTGCTTTGTGCTTCTCCTCTGCTTGCCACTGCTTGCCTCTTTGGTCTCTGCTTGCCTCTTGTCTCTGCTTGCCTCCTTGGTCTCTGCTTGCCTCCTTGGTCTCTGCTTGCCTCCTTGGTCTCTGCTTGCCTCCTTTGGTCTCTGCTTGCCTCCTTTGTCTCTGCTTGCCTCCTTTGGTCTCTGCTTGCCTCCTTTGGTCTCTGCTTGCCTCCTTTGTCTCTGCTTGCCTTCTTGGTCTCTGCTTGCCTCCTTTGGTCTCTGCTTGCCTTGGCTGCTGCTTGCTGCTTGCCTCTTTGTGCTTGCCTCCTTTGTCTCTGCTTGCCTCCTTTGGTCTCTGCTTGCCTCCTTGGTCTCTGCTTGTCTCCTTGGTCTCTGCTTGCCTCCTTGGTCTCTGTTTGCCTCCTTTGGTCTCTGCTTGCCTCCTTGGTCTCTGCTTGCCTCCTTGCTTGCCTCCTTGGTCTCTGCTTGCCTCCTTGGTCTCTGCTTGCCTCTTGGTCCTGCTTGCCTCCTTGTCTCCTGCTTGCCTCCTTTGGTCTCTGCTTGCCTTGGTCTCTGCTTGCTTGTCTTGCTTGCCTCCTTGGTCCTCTGCCTCCTTTGGTCTCTGGTTGCCTCCTTGGTCTCTGCTTGCCTCCTTGGTCTCTGCTTGCCTCCTTGGTCTCTGCTTGCCTCCTTGGTCTCTGCTTGCCTCCTCTCTCTGGTCCTTGGTCTCTGCTTGCCTCCTTGGTCTCTGCTTGCCTCCTTGGTCTCTGCTTGCCTCCTTGGTCCTCTGCTTGCCTCCTTGGCTCTGCTTGCCTCTTGGCTCTGCTTGCCTCCTTGGTCTCTGCTTGCTTGTCTCCTTGCCTCCTTTGTCTCTGCTTGCCTCCTTGGTCTCTGCTTGCCTCCTTGCCTCCTTGGTCTCTGCTTGCCTCCTTGCCTCCTTTGTCTCTGCTTGCCTCATGCTTGGCTGCTTGCCTCCTTGGTCTCTGCTTGCCTTCCTCCTTGGTCTCTGCTTGCCTCCTTGGTCTCTGCTTCTGCTTGCCTCCTTTGTCTCTGCTTGCCTCCTTGGTCTCTGCTTGTGCTTGCCTCCTTGGTCTCTGCTTGCCTCCTTGCCTCCTTTGTCTCTGCTTGCCTCCTTGGTCTCTGCTTGCCTCCTTGGTCTCTGCTTGGCCTCCTTTGCTCTGCTTGCCTCCTTGCTCCTTTGTCTCTGGTTGGTCTTGGTCTCTGCTTGTCTCCTTGGTCTCTGCTTGCCTCCTTGGTCTCTACTTGCCTCCTTTGTCTCTGCTTGCCTCCTTGGTCTCTGCTTGCCTCCTTGTCTCCTTGCCTCCTCTCTGCTTGCCTCCTTGGTCTCTGCTTGCCTCCTTGGTCTCTGCTTGCCTCCTTGGTCTCTGCTTGCCTCCTTGGTCTCTGCTTGCCTCCTTGGTCTCTGCTTGCCTCCTTGGTCTCTGCTTGCCTCCTTTGTCTCTGCTTCCCTCCTTTGTCTCCGCTTGCCTCCTTGGTCTCTGCTTGCCTCCTTGGTCTCTGCTTGCCTCCTTGGTCTCTGCTTGCCTCCTTGGTCTCTGCTTGCTTGCCTCCTTGGTCTGCTTGCCTCCTTTGGTCTCTGCTTGTCTCTGCTTCCTTTGGTCTCTGCTTGCCTCTTGGTCTCTGCTTCTTCTTGGTCTCTGCTTGCTCCTTGGCCTGCCTCCTTGTTGGTCTCTGCTTGCCTCCTTGGTCTCTGCTTGCCTCCTTTGTCTCTGCTTGCCTCCTTGGTCTCCTCCTTGGTCTCTGCTTGCCTCCTTGGTCTCTGCTTGCCTCCTTGGTCTCTGCTGCTTGCCTCCTTTGGTCCTCTGCTTGCCTCCTTGGTCTCTGCTTGCCTCCTTGGTCTCTGCTTTGCCTCTCTGCTTGCCTCCTTGGTCTCTGCTTGCCTCTTGGTCTCTGCTTGCCTCCTTGTGCCTCTTGCTCTGCTTGCTTGTCTCTGCTTGCCTCCTGGTCTCTGCTTGATTCTCCTCTCTGCTTGCCTCCTTGGTGTCTGCTTGCCTCCTTGGTCTCTGCTTGCCTCCTTGTCTCTGTTTGCCTTTTGGTCTCTGCTTGCCTCCTTGTCTCTGCTTGCCTCCTTTGTCTCCTGCTTCCTTGGTCTCTTTTGCCTCCTTTTGGTCTCTGCTTGCCTCCTTTCCTGCTTGCCTCCTTGGTCTCTGCTTGCCTCCTTGTCTCTGCTTGCCTCTTTTGTCTCTGCTGCCTCCTTGTCTCTGCTTGCTGCTTGCCTCCTTTTGTCTCTGCTTGCCTCCTTGGCTTGCCTCTTTTGTCTCTGCTTGCCTCTTTTGTCTCTGCTTGCCTCCTTGTCTCTGCTTGCCTCCTTTGTCTGCTTGGTCTCTGCTTGCCTCCCTCTGCTTGCTTGTCTCTGCTTGGTCTCTGTCTCTGCTTGCCTTTTTTCTCTGTCTCTGCTTGCCCCCTTTTTTCTCTGTCTCTGCTTGCCCCCTTTTTTCTCTGGCTCTGCTTGCCCCCTTTTTTCTCTGCTTGCCCTTTTTTCTCTGGCTCTGCTTGCCCCCTTTTTTCTCTGCTGCTGCCCCCTTTTTCTCTGCTCTGCTTGCCCTTTTTTCTCTGGCTCTGCTTGCCCCCTTTTTTCTCTGGCTCTGCTTGGCCCCTTTTTCTCTGGCTCTGCTGCCCCCTTTTTTCTCTGGCTCTGCTTGCCCCTCTGGCTCTGCTTGCCCCCTTTTCTGGCTCTGCTTGCCCCCTTTTTTCTCTGGCTCTGCTTGCCCCCTTTTTTCTCTGTCTCTGCTTGCCCCCTTTTTTCTCTGGCTCTGCTTGCCCCCTTTTTTCTCTGGCTCTGCTTGCCCCCTTTTTTCTCTGGCTCTGCTTGCCCCCTCTTTTCTCTGGCTTTGCTTGCCCCCTTTTTTCTCTGTCTCTGCTTGCCTCTTTCTCTCATTCGATCTCTCCTTCTCCCACTCTCCTTCCTTCCTTCATTTTCCCTTTCCCTCTCCCTCTCTTTTTACCCAGCTTTTTCTTCCACTTCTCTTTTTCCCCCACACGCGTCACTCTCCTCGTATTTTCCCCTGAACCAGAACTCCAGGATATCTGTCGTGCACTCACATTGGGAAGATGCACGTCCCGTCACGTGTCTTCGATCCCTCTCGCCCGATCCCACTCTTTCCCTCTCTCTTTCTCTCTCGCGCTCTCTTTCTCTCCTCTCTCTCTTCCCTCTCTCTCCCTCTTGCTCTCCTCTCTCTCTCCCTCTCCCTCTCTCCTCCCTCTTGCTCTTTATTTTCCTCTCTCTTCCATTCTCTTTCCTTTTCTCCTTCACCCTCTCCCCTCTCTTTCTACTTCTTCCTCTTCCTTCTTCCTTTCCCTCCTCTTCGTCCTTACCCTTCCATTCTTCCTCTCCCTTTCTCTCTTCTTCCAATTTCCTCCTCCCTTCTTTCTTCCCAGCACTTCTCCCTTCTCGTATTTTCCCCTCAGCCCGCCTCTTCTTCCCCCAAACGCTTCACTCTCTCCGTTACTTCCCCCTGAAAGATGGCACACCCCATCACCAAAACCCGTGCTCTCTCTCCCTCTCCTCTCTCCCTCTCCTCTCTTTCTCTCTTCCCCCCTCTCTTTCTCTCCTTTTTCCCCCTCTTCTGCCTTCCTGTCTCTCTCTGTTGACTCTCTTTATGTCCCTCTCCGCCTTTCTTTCTTCCTCTCTGTTCCTCGCATTTCCCAGTCTCCCTACTCCGCTCCTCAACTTCTCGTAATTTCCCCTTTATTCCCCCACACGCGTCACTCTCCCCCTTGTTGCCCCACACGCGCCAATCCCTCTCTCTCTTTCCCCCTTTCTCCCTTTCCTTCTCTCTCCCTTTCTCCCCTTCCATTCTTTCGCCTTCTCCCCTCCCTCCCTCTCTCTCTCTCTCTCTCTCTCTCTCTCTCTCCCTCTCCCTCTCCTCTCCCTCTCCCTCTCTCCCTCTCTCCCCCCACCTCTCCTCTCCCTCCCTCTCTCCCCTCTCCCCTCTCCCCCCTTCTCCTCTCTCCCTCTCCCCCCCCTCCCTCCTCTCCCTCTCCCTCTCCCCCCCTTCTCCCTCTCCCTCTTCTCCCCTCCTCTCCCCTTCCCTCTTCTCTCCTCCCTTCCCCCCCTCCCTCTCCTCTCCTCTCTCCCCCCTTCTCCCTCTCCCTCTCCCCCTTCTCCCTCTCTCCTCCTCCCTCTCTCCCTCTCCCTCCCCTCCCTCCCCCCCCTTCTCCCTCTCCCCTTCTCCCTCTCCTTACTCTCCCTCTCCCTCCTCTCCCTCACCCTCTCCTCACTCCTCTCCCTCACCTCCCTCTCCCCCCCCTTCTCCCTCTCCCTCTCCCTCTTCACCCACGCACGACTCTCTCCCCGTTATTTCCCCTGACCCAGAATTCCGGTAGGTCTGTCGCGGGATCTCATCAAAGATGCACACCCCATCACTTCTCTCCCCCGCGCGCCCTCTCTCGCCCCCTCTCGCCCTCTCGCCCCTCTCGCCCCCTCTCCCCTCTCGCTCCCTCTCCCCTCTCCCCCCTCGCTCCTCGCCCCTCTCTCGCTCCCCCCTCGCCCCCCTCTCTCCGCTCCCCCTCGCCCCTTCCCCCCCTCTCGCCCCTCTCCCCCTCTCTCCCTCCCCCTCTCCCCTCTCCCCCCTCTCGCCCCCTCTTTCCCCTCTCCCCCCTCTACCCCGCTCCTCTCTCTCCCCTCTCCCCCCTCTCGCTCTCTCTCCCCCTCTCGCCCCCTCACCCACTCTCCCCTCCTCTCGCCTCCTCCCCCTCTCCGCTCCCTCTCCCCCCTCTCCCCCCCTCTCCCCGGCAGAGCGGACTTTTCAGGATAAACTGACACATTCCATCACGGCCGAGCAAGGCAGCCGAGGATTTCCTTGCGCCGCACGAGGGGGACGGAAACCGGAATTTCTCTTGAGGATTTTACCTTTTTTTTCTCTCTTTTTTTCATTTTATTTATTTATTTTATTTTATTTTTTTATTTATTTTATCTTATTTTTTTTTTTTTTTTTTTTTTGGGGGGGTGTTTTTTTGTCTTTATTTTTGTTTTGCTTTTCTTTCATACTGAGGGGATGTTTTTCAAGGTTGGTACTGTTTGTTTGTTGTAGACTGTTTGTAGGATGCGAGATTTGGAGGATTGGCGTTGCTGGAGTCGAGAGGTTTATATACATTTTCTTACAATATATTATTATTGCCATTATTTGTTATTAATTATTATCATTATTTACCGGCATCATCATAGATTATCATTATTGTTTATCATTATTATTATCTATATTACTATGCATGATTATTTTTTATAATTACTATGTATTATCACCATTATTTGTTATTATCAATATTCATTGTTATTATTATTTATGAATATCACTATCTATTATTATCATTTATTACTTTTATTTAATGCTGTCAATATTGTTATCATTATTATTGTTGCCGTTATCAATACTGTTATTGTTTTCATTGTTAATGCTATTATTATTTTTCGTGTTATTATTGTTATTGTTATCATTATCATCATTATCATTATTAGTACTATAACATTATCTATAATATAATTGTGCTTACATTTCATCCATCCGTCTGTCATTTTGTCCGTTGCGCTTGATATCGCATCCCAAAAACATAGTACACGTGATTGCGGATTTCCAGTACGTTACGACCGAAATCACAAAATGTTTTCTATGTGATTGCAAATTTCCAGTCGCTTCATTTTGATGTAAAATGGGGCGATCACTGATGACAATATGAATATTAAAGACACACACACACACACACACACACACACACACACACACACACACACACACACACACACACACACACACACACACACACACACACACACACACACACACACACATAAAGTTGTCATATTACGGATCAATCAGAATCCTGTTCTGACTCTAATGTCATCATCATCATTAGCGTTATTATTACTAGTATTATTACTATTATCAGTCTTATCATTGTTATTGTTACTATTATTAGCTTTAGCATTAGTATCATTATTCTTGTCATTGCTATGTCCATGGTCATGAATCATCATACAAGTGCGAGGAAAGGACACACATCGTTAGCGTAGTTAGACCGCCAGTTTATGCACATTTATTATTTACACGACTATCTGGTGTAGGTTTAGGAGGAGGGAAGACGTTAATGGGAAAGGGATTGAAAACAGAAAGGAAACTAAAACAAGAAAGGGGGAGATAAATGGAGGGGAGGGGGGCTTAGAGAAAAAGGAGGGAAGAAGGCTTAAAGAGAAAAAAAGAAATGGGGAAGGTGAAGTGGAGGGGATTTTTCCCGAGAGGAAAGGAAGAGGGAGAAGAAAGAGGGGGCTCAAGAGAGAGGGAGGAAAGGAGAAGGGAGGGAAGGTTACCTGTGAAGTGGAGAAGGTGGAAGAATGGGAGAAAGAAGGGAACGGGAGATGTAGGGCTTAAAGCAAGTGAGAGGGAGTGCATATACGAAAGAACTAGACGTGAAAGCAAAGATGAAAAGGTAGAGGGAGATGAGATGGAAGGGAAATAAGAAAGAGGAGGGGGAAAGAGAGAGAGAGGAGAGGAGAAGTGGGGGGATAGGGAAGTGTATGGAAAAAAGAAGGGGGAGGGAGAGGTAGAGGAATGGGAAAGGGAGAGAGGAGAGAAGTGGTCCCAACATCCCCTTTAGTTTGGAAATAAGACTGCCGTAGCCACCAACAGCAGTCAAGGCCAAACATCTGCTAAAGTGGGTGTGCTCCTTCCTGAATCTTTTTTCTTTTTTTTCTTTCTTTTTTTAACTCATGAGCAATTATATGTTGTCTTTTCAAAAGTGCGCAGGTAGTCAGATGTAAAGTAGAAGTGGCGGACTCCGATAAGTAATATAACTGATAAACATCGTCTGTGGATTGTTACATTTTTGTTTGTTTTTTTATTGCATAGACAACAATGGGACTTTTATGTAAAAAGAAATTGCTAATCTTCCTTTCTTGCTTAAGTAGCTCATCATAATTTTCCGTGGAATTTTCACGGGCAACGGTAATTGTGATTATTGTTATTATTATCGTTATTACTATTAGATTTACCATTATTATTACGAATACCATTATCATTAATAATATTACTATTATTACTATTACTGGGCATATCAGTACCTGTGTTAATATCATTATCTTATCAATATTAATACCATTTTCATGATCATGGTTATTTATTCTATGTAGTCCTGTTTTTTTTTTTTTTTTTTTTTTTTTTTTTTGAGAGAGAGAGAGAGAGAGAGAGAGAGAGAGAGAGAGAGAGAGAGAGAGAGAGAGAGAGAGAGAATATGAAGTACCGAGAATAGGAATACCAATCTAGTAGTGCGAATAATGTTCAGGTTTGCATGTGTCCCTCCCCTTCCAAAATTAATAAATAACCAGAAAAATATATATTTGAATAAACATTTATAGAAAGTTTGTGTGTGTGTGTGTGTGTAGGTGTGTGTGTGTGTAGTGTGTGTGTGTGTGTGTGTGTGTGTGTGTGTGTGTGTGTGTGTGTGTGTGTGTGGTGTGTGTGTGTGTGTGTGTGTGTGTGTGTGTGTGTGTGTGTGTGTGTGTGTGTATATAATATATATATATATATATATATATATATATATATATATATATATATATATATATATTATATATATAAATTTTCCCCTTTTACTTTTACTTTTTTTGAGGGAAACGAAGGCATAAACCCGGACATCATTTCACTATTAGGAAGGTATCAATACTTTTGGTGGTTGTGTTCTCTCTAAAACAAGGACATGGCGATATATAGTAAATTATATTGATAATGATAATGATAATGTTTATGGTAACGGTAATGGCAATGGTAATGATAATGATAATGATGATGACAATTAGGATGAGGATGAGGATTGTAATGATTATGTAATGATGATAATGTGACGATCCTGACAAAAAGTAGTAATAATAATGGTTAGATTGAACACTGACAATAATAATAATAATACAAAAAAGATCAACAGCGTAAATAAACGCATTTCCACCGTGTCTATAGCCCCAGACGCTCTCAGACTCGGCGCCCGGAAGACCTAAAGACCAACCATACTCCTCCAGTTTGCCATTGAAAACCGGCACAGTCCAGAGTCCGTTGAATCGAAGGGAACCGAATACCTCCCATTGAGTCCCGAGCCTTATTGAGTTATTTGGTGGAAATTCTCGGTCACTGTACGATGCGAAATTTGCCCTGTATTTTTTCTTTCGTTTTATTCCTTCTCTCTCTTTTTTCGTGTTTCTCTCTATTCTTGTTTTGTGTGTTATTTGTTGCGTAAGGAGTGTTAGGTTTTCTCCATTATTCATACTTTCTTTTTTAGATTATTTTTGCTATCATTTACTGTATATGGATTTTTTTTTTTTTCCAATTAATGTTTTTGTTTATTCTTTATATACTTCTCTTTTCTCAGTTTTTTTTTTCTCTCTCTCTCTTTAGCGTGTACAAGGATGCTAGAATAATAATAATTAATTAGTGTTTTGTATTTTTGCATCAGCAATTAAGTTATTATGTGGATCGTTGATTTAGTCTTCAAATAAGGTTGTTTGTTGTTATTGTTACTTTTTAAAAGGTTTTGTGTTATTTCTTTCCTTCAAGGCAGGTTCCTTTGCACTTTAGTCGAATATTCTTATAGAATGTATTTATTTTGCCCTTATTTTTTGGCTTTGTGGATATTCAGTGTAGAGGGAGCATTGGTTAATTTTTTTTCATATACAGTTTTTGTTGTGGTTTTAGGTTTTGCGGTCATTAAGTTCTGAAGGAGAATTAGCCAGATATAGTTGTTGTTTTTACACATCAAGATTTATTTTTGTTGTTGTTGTTATTGCTGTGGTTATTATTGTTATCATTATTATTACTTTTTTCTTACTTTGGAAAAGAAAACAATAAAGTATTGACTTTTCTTACTTGGATATCTCGTGTCATTATTACTATTATTTATTATCATCATCAGCATCATCATCATTATTATTATCATTACGATTATCATTATCATTATGATTATTATTAGTAGACGACATTGCAAGAGATTTATTTTGTATACATTACGCTGCTTCTTACTTATACACTGATAAATCGTTGTTTCTCTCAGCAACAAAATCCTTGCTATTTTTAGCAGACATTGCATTCCCTGTTTACCTCACACTCATGTTCCGCGAGTTTTACCAGCCCGAGTGTAGACAAACCAAACTAAACTAAAAAAATAAAAAATGGGGGGGGGAGATGGGGGGAGCAGCAAACAAACGCCATGAAATCAGAGCCTTGACAGCGGGCTTGCTTGACGCCGCTGCCAAATATTTAAATAGGGATCCGAAAGCAGAGTATGTGTACATTGAACCTACACCAACACAGTTATTTACCCTCACACACGCTTTGCATAGGTCCTCCTCGCACATATTTACACTCGCACATTTATTTATGCTGATAAAAGATTATGCTCACACTGATTAATGGTCACGCACTGATTTACTCAACGCACTCGTTTGCTCACGCACTCGTTACGCATCACTCATTTACGCTCACGCACTCACGCTACTCATTACGCTCACGCACTCATTTACGCTCACGCACTCATTTACGCTCACGCACTAATTTACACTCACGCACTCATTTACGCTCACGTACTCATTTACGCTCACGCACTAATTTACACTCGCACTCACGTTTACGCTCACGCATTTACGCTCACTCATTTACACGCACTCATTTACGCTCACGCACTCATTTACGCTCACGCACTCGCACTCATTTACGCTCACAATTTACGCTCACGCACTCATTTACACTACACACTCACGCACTCAACACTCACACACACTCACTCACGCTCAAACACTCACGCTCACACACTTATCTACGCTCACGTACTGATTTACGCTCACCCACGCACGCGCGAGATAGCGTACTCTCCCCCCCACCGTTACCCGCGGCGCGAGAGCAGAACCCGGCGCGCGAGATGCTGCGGACCCCAATCTCCGTTAAGTCATGCTATGGCCCCTAAAGTTGCGTCTCGGCCAATGCGGATGCTGCGAAGCCCCCATTATAGGCTGTTAATGCTCTTTTTAGTACTCTCGTCCTGTACGCCCTTCGCATATGCAGATGGGCGTAAGCGAATCTGTATATCTACCTATCTGTCTATCATCTTTGTCTGCTTATCTATCTATATATATATATGTATGTATATGCCATACATAATGCAATATATATAATATATATTATATATATATATATATATAATATATATATATATATATATTAATATATATATACATATATATATAATATATATATATATATATATATATATATATATATATTATAATATATATATATATATAAAGAGAGACATATTTACATATATATACACATATATATATAGACATATTTGCATACATATGTGTGTGTGTGTGTGTGTGTGTGTATGTATGTGTGTGTATGTATGTGTATGTGTATGTGTATGTGTATGTGTATGTGTATGTGTTATGTGTATGTGTATGTGTATGTGTATGTGTGTGTGTGTGTGTGTGTGTTGTGTGTGTGTGTGTGTGTGTGTGTGTGTGTGTGTGTGTGTGTGTGTGTGTGTGTACATATGTATATCCATGTATATATAAACATATATTGTATACGAGTATGTGTATATATATATGTATATTATATATATATATATATATATATATATATATATATATATATATATATATATATATATATATATATATATTATATATATATATATATATATATATATATATATATATACATACATACATACATACATACATATATATATAGACAGATAGATAGATATCTGTATACAATGCATTCTTTATTTTCAGGACTGCACAGAATGAACTTTCATCAAGATTCTTATATTTTGTTACATAGTATAGACGCAAATATCGCCGAAGCCTCAGTCACGATGCACTAAAGGATGTTCAAACTGCTAATGCAAAATTTGGACTCTAATGTTAACATGTAATATCTTCTCGGCCTGTTCATAACATTTTCATAATCTGATTTAAAATTCATGTTTTTTTTTTTATGGGGGAGTTTACATATGAAGAACTGCAGACCCCTAAGCCAAATTCGTCACAGTTTTTCAGCTTATCTGTCCTTTACCAAAAAATGTCAGAATTATATTTGGACGGGTTTTTCCTTTTATTTAGGGAAAGCAATAGGTGTGTACCATTTCTTTTGGAGGAGATGAAGTACTACAAAATATTAGAGGTTTTGGGACGTCGAGCCCTCAAATTTTAAGTGGTCGTGAAGCCCAGACCGACTGCAATATCAAAACCAAATTTTGAGGAATTGGCAATGTTGTTAGTCACTATACACAAGCGAATTTTGGTGGGTTAAACCATCATGATATTTTGATATAGAATGACCCTTTATGCATATATATCTGCATATACATGTGTTTATATATTTATGCGTTATATATATATATATATATATATATATATATATATATATATATATATATATATATATATAATTTTTATACATATGTATATACATACATAATATATATACATATATGATATATATATATATATATACATATATATATATATATATATATTATATATATAATATATATATATATATATATATATATATATATATATATATATATATATATATATATATATATATATATATATATATTATAATATATAATATATAATTATATATATATACATATATATATATATATATATATATATATATATATATATATATATATATATATATATATAATATATATATATATATATATAATGTAATATATATTATATATATATATATATATATATATATATATATATATATATATATTATATATATATATATATATATATATATATATATATACATATATAATATAATATATACATATAATATATATATATTATATATATATATATATATATATATATATATACGTATGTTATATATATACACATATATTATATCTATGTGTATTTATTTACAGATAATACATATATACATACATTATCTCTCTCTCTCTCTCTCTCTCTCTCTCTCTCTCTCTCTCTCTCTCTCTCTCCTCTATATATATATATATATATATATATATATATATATATATATATATATATATATATATATATATGTAGATATATGTAATATATACATACATATATAATGTAAATATAAACATGCACATATAATGTAAATATTTGATGTATATATATAATGTATATATACGTATATAATTACACACACACATACACACACACACACACACACACACACACACACACACACCACACACACACACACTATATAATATATATATATATATATATATATATATATATATATATATATATATATATATATATATTGGGGGGAGGAGAAAGGGAAAGCACCTTTCTGGTAATGTGTAATTTAGCCGATTATATCCCGGATTCAGCATCAGTGCGGTTGACTTGAAGCAAAATTGCTATTCTGAGACATTATTGTGAAGATGATGGTGATTATTTTGTCTGCTTTTTGAGTAAAACGTTTCTTTTCTCGAGAGGGGAATAATGGCTTTTTGTCTTCGTCGTTATTTGTATTTGCTGGATGTTCGGTTATGTTTTTGTCGTCGTGTAGGTGGATTTGTTTTTTATCATTATTTGTCTTTTCTTTGTTTTTTTATTATTATTATTTATTTATTGTTATTTAGGTGGATTTGTTTTTATCATGGTTATATTTAGTGCTTTTTTGTTCTTTTCTCATCTATTTTATTTTTTTTTTATTATTTAGTGATGTTTGTATTATAATATATTTTGGTATATGATATAATGTGATATAATAAATACTTAGACGTGTCTTTTAGTTTGAAGTATTTGTGTTGCTGAATGATAGAAATTGACGTATTAACCCAAAGCTTAAAGGCATGGGCAGAAAATAGACTTAGCCCCCCCCCCAACCCAATGCTTCTGATTCCTTCTCCAACATGCATCATCATCATCATCATCATCACTTCCTCCAACAATTTCCAGTTTACTTCACGTACTCCACCTTTATTGCTTTCTCCATTATTACATCATTATCTCCAACACGTTAGCTACCTCTTCCATCTGCACCTCTTCAGACCCCCGTCTCCACTCCATCCACCGTCCTCTCCACCACTTTCACACCCACTCCCGCTTTCATCTCCACCTGCACTTCCCGCTCCCCCTCTACTTCCCTCTGCCTCCCCTCTACTTCCACCTCTGCTCTGCCCTCCACTTCCACTTCCACCTCTGCCTCCCCTCCACTTCCACTTCCACCTCTGCCTCCCCTCCACTTCATTTCCACCTCTGCCTCCACTTCCATTTCCACCTCTGCCCCCCTCCAATTCCACTTCTACAATTTTGCCTCTCCCTCCCCTCCAACCTCTCCCTCCCCTTCCACCTCTCCTCCCCTCCACCTCTCCCTCCCCTTCCCACTCCTCCCTTCCACCCTCCCTCCCTTCCACTCTCCTTCCACCTCTCCCCCCTCCCCTTCCACCTTTCCGTCCCCCTCTCTCCTTCCACCTCTCCCCCCTCCCCTTCCACCTTTCCGTCCCCCTCTCTCCTTCCACCTCTCCCCCCTCCCCTTCCACCTCTCCCTCCCCTTCCACCTCTCCCTCCCCTTCCACCTCCCCTCTCCCTCCCCTTCCACACCTCTCTCCTCTCTCCTTCCACCCTCCCCCCTCCCCTTCCACCTTTCCGTCCCCCTCTCTCCTTCCACCTCTCCCCCTCCCCTTCCACCTTTCCGTCCACTCTCCCTCCACCTCTCCCCCCTCCCTTCCACTTCCCCCTCAATCTCACCACCAATTTCCCTCCTTCCCCTCCAGCAATGGCGGACCTTGACAACTTACTGAACGAGCAGCGGAGCAGAGGCGGCGAGGAGCTGGCACGCTCCACCTGCACCTCCGCCGCCACCTCGGGCAAGGAGAGCGCCTCCGACCTCTCCATGAACAGCCCGGTGGAGCAGCAGAAGCTCATCTCAAGCTTCCTGGCGAGTAAGACCAGCGGCGGCGTCACGGAGGCTCCGTCGCTCGCCGCTTGCAAAGGCACGGAGACGCATTACGGTGAGAGGATGGGGGAGGGGGGGAAAGGGGGTTGAGGGGGTGGTGGATGGGAGGAAAGAGGGGAATGGGGAGGGGAAGAAGGGGAGGGAATTGGGGGAGGAGTAAAAGGGGAAGGAAGGAAGGGAGGAGGGAATAGGGTAGGAGAAAGAGGGGAAGGGTATGGGTGGAAGGAGAAAAGGGGAGGGAAGGGGGGTACGAGAAAGAGGGGAAGGGCATTGGAGGGAGGAGTAAAAGGGAGGGAATAGGAGGAGTAAAAAGGGGAGAGATGGGGGGGGGGAGAAGGAAAAGCGGGAAGCCATGAGGAAGGAAAAAAAAGTGAAGGAATGAGAGGAGAAGAAAAGGGAGAGGGAATGGCGGGAGAAAAGGGGAAGGGAATGGCGGGCAGAAGAGAAGGGGTGAGAAAAAGGGAAGGTAATGGGAGGAGGAGAGAGGGGGAGAGAATGGATGGAGGAGAAAAGGGGAGGGAATAGTGCAAAGAAAAAAGGGGAGAAGAAAAAGGAGGGGAAAGGGGAAAGGAGGGATAGGTCCTTCGAAAGGGGAGAATAAAAGGGTGGTGGTAGTCAAAGGGAGAAGAATAGGGTGGGAAATAAGGAGTGAAGAAAGGGTAGGGAAAGAAGGGGTCATTTTATACAGCTTTGGCTTGCGGTGTGAGGGCACAGGGCGTGGAAAAGGGAAGGGAATGGAGGAAGAATGGATAGAGGAAATTAAGAACAGACTTATGAGAGAGTAAGAAGAGGAGAAGGCAAAGACTAGGAGGACCATTTCGAAAAAGAGCAAAGCATGGGAAATGTATAAAGTAGACGAAAGGGTATCGTCTGTCGTGCTTTCTACCTAGAAGAAAATAGATGTCATTATTAGTTAAAATTAACAAAAAAAAAATCTGAAAAAAATTTTAGTTACAAATAGAAAGAAATAGAGCTCATTCATTAACCCTACATCCCTATCCAGTGACTGACTCCATTAACCATTGCAGTCAATTAGGAAGCGATTCGAGGTGAAGACCCTGGACGAAACGGACATCTGCAAAGGCGCCGTCGGCCAAGACAAGGTCAAGGAGGCCGACGATTCGCCTCCCTCGACGTGTTCCCTGAAGAAGCCCGCCTCCGCCCGACCCGAGCCTTCTGCTGCGGCGCCGAAGGAGGACGTCGAGAAGAGGAGCGACCTCGTGAAGGCGGAAGGTAAAGGGCCAAGGCGGGATTTCCTTGGGTGTGTGGGTGGGGGGCGGGGTTGTGTGGGGGGCGGGTTTTGCGTGTTTGTGTACTTGTATGTTTGTATATGTGTGTTTTTTGTTGTACGTGTGTTAGTGTGTTTATACATGGTAAATGTATACGAATATAAAATATGGCGTATCTATAAATAAATGTATCAAGTGCTGCAAGAAACTCCCCGAAAGGGCGAAGCATCCTCGAAAAAAAAAACCTTTCCCTGAAGCGAATAGGACAGCGAAAACACACTCCCCGGGTTCTGAGTCGAAATCCGAGCGGTATTTGTGACACGATCAAAGCGACTGCCATCGATCCGCCATGCAAAGTGGCTCATTTGCCATTCGTGCCCCGGGCCTCGAATATTCCGAGGTTCTTTGCCATTCAGGGCGAGTTAGGGGGGGGGGGACGGCATCACTCCCGCCCTTTCCTCTATTTGAATATCCTTACGTGTGTATATATGTATGTGTATATATGTATGTATGTATATATTATATATATATATATATATATATATATATATATATATATATATATATATATATATATATATATATGTATGTATGTATGTATGTACTGTATACTGTCCCCTTCTCTCGCCTTCCTCTCCCCCGTCCCCTTCCTCTCCCCGTCCCTTCCTCCTCCCTCCCGTCCTACTCCCCTCCCCGTCCCCCTCCCTCTCCCCGTCCCCCTTTCCTCTCCCCGTCCCCTTCCTTCCCGTCCTTCCCTCCCCGTCCCCCTCCTCCCCCTTCCCCTTCCTCTCCCGTCCCTTCCTTCCGTCCCGCCTTCCTTCTCCCCGTCCCCTCCTCTCCCCGTCCCTTCTCCCCGCCCCTCCCCGTCCCCTTCTCTCCCCCGTCCCCTTCCTCCCCCCTAACTCCCCGCCCTTCCTCCCGTCTCCTCTTTCCCCCTCCCCCGTTCCTCTCCCCCTTTCCCCCGTCCTCCCGCCTCCCTTCCTCCCCCCGTCCCTCCCTCCTCTCCCCCATTCCCCTTCCTCTCCCCCATTCCCATTTTCTTTGTCCTCTCATCATCTCTCCGGTACTTTTGTGGTGATGGATACTTTGCCATCTATGGGCGACGTGTAGGTAGATATGCTGGAACTCTATTATTACACGCTGTTCTCATGTTTTTGTTTCTATTCGCCTTGATCCGGTTCTCTGCGGTCTTTGCAACGGGTATGTCCCTTCGTCCGGGCTAGTGCTTTCTTGTTTATAATACAACTGCTAAAAAAAGCTTGTTAGTTGGCTTTAAAGAGTTATGATAACCCAGCTTATGCAATCGTCGACTTGAACATCTTTGATGAGTACGTGAAGTCCAATTTTCAACTTTAATGCCCGTTTTTGTGACCAGGCGTAGCAATTGACGATTCTTCATGTAAGGGGACGGAGGTTAGGAAATGTGTTTTGTTATGCGAACCAATGACAAATTTACTTTTTTTATGTTGTTTTGGTTATTCTTTCCATTTTTGTCCCGAGCAAAAGAAGTTTCTGTTGAAATGTCGCAGGTTCAGTTCTTGATGATAATAATAAGTCAGGATATTGAAATTATTGGTAATATCGATTGAATGATGATCAGGATCAGGATGATGATAATGAGAATGATAATAATGATGGAGATGGTTGCACATCCTTCCTTGTTCCCATTCTGAATTCCGACTAATCCCTCGGCGCTGATAAGGATGTCTCTCCCTTCCTAGAACTTAGTTAAAATTAGGCAACAGGTAGGAAACACTCAGTCCCCAGAGGCTGAATAAGGTGAGACATGAGTCAGCCTAGGTCAGGCCAGGCCAGACGAGGGTCAGTGTTATTAGAATCATTCTCAAAGGTAAGGTCAGTGTTCCTGAATGAATTACAACGGTGTGCGTAGAATAAAACCGCTTCCTTCCCAATATTAGACAATTACAGAGCACCCAAGAATTAATATGATCACTGAAAATAAACGTTAATATAGTAGATATTGATACCGACTTATATCAGTTCCTATCATCATAGTTATCGTTATTATCATCTTAATCATTTTTATTTTCCTCGAGCTGCCATCTTTAATCTCATTGCCATTATTAAAGTTATTCCTCCGCCTTTGCAGAGCGCCATCTTCGCCCTCCGTCGCCTCCTCCTCACAGCCACTTTTGTGTCTTTTAATTCTCTCCAAGGCTTTCCATAATTAGAATTTTCAAGATGAGACCCAAAGCCCTCTTATCGCTGTCCCTCGCCTCGCGCCCTCTGGACCGGACCGCCAACACCCCCTCTCCCCTCCCCTCCCCACCCCCATGTTTTTCCTCCCCCTCTCCCCACCTTCCCTCCCCACCCCCATGTTTTTCCTCCCCTCTCCCACCTTTCCCTCCCCCACCCCATGTTTTTCCTCCCTCTCCCACCTTTCCTCCCCTCCTTTACCTCCCCCTTTCCTTTCCTACCCTTTCCTTACCTTACCCTCCTTTTCTACCCTTTCCTTTACTCCACCCCTCCTTTTCTACCCCTTCTCTACCCCTTCTCTTCCTTCCCTCCCTCCCCTTTCATCCCCCTCCTTTCCCTCCTCCCTCTCTCTTTCTCCTTCCCTACTCTCCCCGTCCTCCCTCCCCTCCCTCCCCTCCCTCCCCTCTCTCCTCTCCTCTCCTCTCCTTCCTCTCCTCTCTCCTCTCCTCTCCTCTCCTCTCCTCTCCTCTCCTCTCCTCTCTCCTCTCCTCTCCTCTCCTCTCTCTCTCCTCTCCCCTCCCTCCCTCCCTCCCCTCTCCCTCCCCCCTCCCTCCCTCTCCCTCCTCCTCCTCTCCCTCCCTCCTCCCTCCCTCCCTCCCTTCCTCCCTCCCTCCCTCCTCCTCCCTCCCTCTCCCTCCCTCTCCCTCCCTCCCTCTCCTCCCTTCCCTCCTCCCTCCCTCCCTTCCCTCCCCCTTCCCTTCCCTCCCTCCTCCCACCTCCCTCCTCCCTCCCTTCCCTCCCCTCCCTCCCTCCTCCTCCCTTCCCCTCCCTCCCATCCCATCCCATCCCATCCTTCCCTCCCTTCCCCTCCCCCTCCCTTCCCCTCCCCTCCCTCCGTCCCCTCCACCCTTTTCGTTGGCTCCGCTTTTTCCCCTCATTTGCCATATTTCAAAGTATGATTGATGAAAAATGTTTATAATTAGCTTTGCTTTCTAATAATTGCTTTGGTCTGACCTTTTCGTCGTCTTTTAATGATGATGATGATGATGTCGTGCTCATGATGAAATGATGATGACAATGGTAACAAATGATTGTGATCGTAATAGTAATAATGATAGGATATTAAAATTATTGATAATATCGATTGATTGATGATGATCAGGATGATGATGATAATAAGAATAATGATAAGAATGATGATGATAGTGGTGACGGTTGCAATGAAAGTGATACCGTTCTTTGACTGTATTATTGTCGCCCATTCACAAAAGTCACATTTGGATAACAATCACATTAGGATAACAAATTCATTCACTCCCACCATGCGTTCCTAGCGGGGTTTCATTCATGTTATGTTAAACAAACAGACTATCACAGGCTGAACATTACGCTGTATGCATCATAATCTAGTCGACCTTAACCCTCGCCACTATTTTTTCTCGTGTTTGTGTGGAATCGATGGCGTGGTTGTCGAGTTATTCCGTTTTGCATTTATTTATTTATTTATTTATTATTTTTATTTATATTATTTTTTGGTGATATGTGGCAAGTATTTCGTGTGACGAATTATAATAATGCAGTCCCTTTGATCTGTTTTTGCGTCGCGTTTTTTTGTTTTCATTTTTTTGCCAATTACTTTTCCTATTTCATACGTATTTTTTTTCCAGTGCGTCGCAACAAATACTACAATCTACCCATCCAGATTTTTCTTTCACTCTTTTTAATCCATTCAATGAAAATTCCTCTGACAAATCCAGTTAGCTTTTTCTTCATACATTTTACTCACTGATAAAAAAACGATTTCAAAATTCTAGTTTTATACGAGTTCCTGTTATGATGCACAAAGCACGCCGTTTCCAAAGAGATGTTTAATGGTTCCAAAAACTGGTATGAACACAACCCCGTTTTTCCAGCTCTGTGACTCATGCTGTCATTTGTCATTGAACGAGTGGCAAGTCATGTTACTCTCGTGTGGAGGTTGATGATTCGTTTTGACTTTGCAATATGAAACTACTTTATCTTCTTTTCCTTTCTGATTTCTTTTCTTCTTCTTTTTCTTTCTGATTTCTCTTCTTCTTTTTTCTTTTTCTTTCTGATTTTTTGCATTTTCTCCATTTTCTTCCTTTTTATTTTCTTTATTTTTCCACTTTGTTCTTGTTTTTCTTGATCTTTCTTCCATTTTTCTTCTTTTCCTTTCTGCTTTCTTCCATTTTCTTTCTTTTCTACTTCCTTTTATTCGGTTTTTCTTTGTCTGTATTTTCTTTCATTTTTCTCTTCCAATTTTCTTCTTTTCCTTTCTACTTTCTTTAATTTCCTTCTTTTCTTTCATTTACTTCCTTTCTTCCCTCTTTTTCTTCGTATTTCTGTCATTTTTCTTTGTTTTTTTATCTTCATTTCTTTTGTCTTTTTTTAATGTTTTATTTTCTCTATTTTCTCTTTTTTTCTACTTTCTTTCTTTCTTCTTTTTCTTCCCTTTCTTAATTTTTATTTTTATTTCTACTACCATTTTTTTCTTCCTTTTTACTTTCTTCAATTTCTTCTTTTCTTCTTTTTTCCGTTTTCCCTTTCTTTCATATTCTTTTTCTTTCTCTTTTCTTTCACTTTTTTTCCTTTTCTTTCTCTTTTCTTTCTTTTATCTTCATTTCTTTTCACTTTTTCATTTCTCTTTCTTCCCTTTTCTTTTTTCCTTTCTATTTTTCTTTCTGCCTATTCTTCTTTATCTTTCTTCTTTACTTTCTCTTTTCTTTCATTTGATCTTTTTCTGCTGTTTTGTACCATTTGCTTCCTTTTCTTTCTACTTTTTTCATTTTGTTCTTTTTTCTTCCTCATTCCTTCCATTTCTTTCTTTTTTTCTCTGTTCAGTGTTTTTTCTCCTTTTTCTGCTTTCCTTTTTTTTCTCTTTTATTCTCACTTCTTCATTTGTTTCTTTTCTTTTTACTTTCTTCTGTTTTCTTCTTTCTTCTTTCTTTCTTTCCATTTTTTTTCTATTTCTTCCATTTTTCTTCTTTTCTTCTACTTCCATTTTCTTTTTTTTCTATTTTCCAATTTGCTTCTCCCGTTTCAACTTTCTTTTTCCTTTTCTTTTCTTTCCTTTGCTTCTTTTCTTTCTACTTTCTCCCATTTCTTCATTTTCATTCTTTCTTCTTTCTTCTTTCCATGTAATTTCTTTGATTGCTTTCAAGTTTACCACAAACGCAATAAATATATATATATATATGTGTGTGTGTGTGTGTGTGTGTGTGTGTTGTGTGTGTGTGTGTGTGTGTTGTGTGTGTGTGTGTGTTTGTGTGTGGTGTGTGTGTGTGTGTGTTGTGTTGTGTTTGTGTGTGTGTGTGTGTGTGTGTGTGTGTGTGTGTGTTGTGTGTGTGTGTGTGTGTGTGTGTGTGTGTGTGTGTGTGTGTGTGTGTGTGTGTGTGTTTTGTGTGGTGTGTGTTTTGTGTGTGTTTGTGTGTGTTTGTGTGTGTGTGTGTGTGTGTGTGTGTGTGTGTGTGTTGTGTGTGTGTGTTGTGTGTGTGTGTGTGTGTGTTTGTGTGTGTTGTGTGTGTGTGTGTGTGTGTGTGTGTGTGTGTGTGTGGTTTTGTGTTTGTGTGTGTTTGTGTGTGTTTGTGTTGTGTTGTGTTTGTGTGTGTTTGTGTGTGTTCGTGTTGTGGTGTGTGTGTGTTTGTTGTTTGTGTTGTTGTTGTGTTTGTGTTTTGTGTTTGTGTTGTGTGTGTTTGTGTGTGTGTTGTGTGTGTTTGTGTTTGTGTGTGTGTGTGTGTGTGTATAAAGCCATCCAAGACCTGGATCATTGCTTCGAGAAGGCACCTTGGCACTGGCACTCGACGAGGTGTGAAGTTCCTGTCTCTATAGTTTTCTTTTCCACTTTTTGTTTTCGTTAATTTTATTTCCTTTTTCGTTTCATTTTCTTGCCTTCTTTTTTTCTTTTTTCCTCATTTCTTTCATTTCCTTTTCTTATTTCTTTCTCTTTCGTTTCTTTTCCTTATCTCTTTCATGTCCTTATCTTTCATTTAATTTAATTTCCTTCTGTCTCTCTTCTCCTTTCCTTCTTTCTTTGCTTCTTTTATTTATTCAATTTTCCTCCCCTCTTTATTTGTTCTTTTTTCTATTTTCTTCCCCTCCTTTCTTTCTTTCTTGAGATCCGTAGACCAGAATCGATGGCATACTTCAGACAGGATTCGGAGTACAATTGTTATTTTGTTAAGAGAGAGAGAGAGAGGGAGGGAGGGAAGGAAGGAAGGAGGCGAGGGAGGGCTGGAGAGTGAAAGAGAGAGAGAGTGAGAGAGATAGAGAGAGAGAGAGGGATATATATATATGTGGGGGGGGGGGGGGGTGGGGGGAGAGAGAGAGAGAGAGAGAGAGAGGGAGAGAGTTAGATAGATAGAGAAGAGAGAGAGAGAGGGAGAAGAGACAGAGAGAAGAGAAAGAGAGAGAAGGAGGGAAAGAGAGAAAGAGTAGAGAGTTCTACCTCCCTTTAACTGATATACGTGATTGTTGATTCCTCACTGATCGTTATGATAAGACACTGGATCACAGCAACCATCAGCTGACATCACGGTAGATGATATTCGATGATCAGTCCAATATTCATACATATTATTGTTGTTTTCAGAACTTTCAAAAACTTTTTATCTGGTTACACTGTAGGGAGGAGACAGAGAACACGTGGGGAAGAATATTGAATCAAGAGATGTGTGCACTTTGTCATTTTGATGGTCTCACTTGGTCGTCATTTGAATTTTAGTCGATACTTTCTCGCTTTCTCTCTCTCTCTATCTATTTATCTGTGTCTCTCTCTCCTCTCCTGCTTCTTTATTTCTCTCTCCCATCAACACTTCCTTCACTCCCTTCCTCCTCATCCCTCCCTCCCTTCCTCCTCCCTCCTCCCTCCCTGCTCCCTCCCCTCCCTCCTCCCTCCCTCCTCCCATCATCCATCCATCCCTCCATCTCTCCATTCTCCTCTCTCCATCTCTTCCATCTTCTCCATCTTCCATCTCTCCATCACTTATATCCATCTATTCCTGCTGCCTAGTCTGCCCCTGTTCTTTCTCGTCTTTACCTGTCCATCCCTCCTTCCCACCACAAGCCTCCCGTCCTCCATTATCCCTCCTTCATAACCTGCCCCTTCTTCACTCCCTGCTTGCCAACTTCCTCCTCCTTCCCTCCTGAAATCCCTTCCCTCCCATCTCTCACCTTCACTCTCCGTCCCTCTTTCCCTCCCACCTTCACTACCTCCCTCTTTCCTCCCACCTGTCCCTCTCTCCCCATCTTTCCCTCCACACCTCCCTTCGCCTCCCCTCTTTCCTCCACCTCCCCTCCCTGTTTCCCTCCCTCCTCGCCTCCCTCCTCTCTCCTCTCCTACCCTGCCCTCTTTCCCCCTACTGCCCCTGCTTGCCTCCTTCCCTCCTACCTGCCTCTGCTTCCTCCTTCCGTCGTACCTGCCTCTTTCCCCCTACCTGCCTCCTTCCTCTTCTACTTGCCCTCTCTTCGTTTCCCCCTAAACGCATGCCCTCTTTCCCCCTACCTGCCGTCCTTCCTCGTCCTACCTGCGCCTCCTTCCCTCCTTTACCTGCCCTCCCTTTCCCTTCCTACCTGCCCTCCTTCCCTCCTACCTGCCCTACCTACATGCCTTTCCTTCCCTTCCTACCTTGCCCTCCTTCGCCTCACTACTTTGCCCTCTCCTTCGCCTCCTACTTGGCCCGTCCTTACCTCTACCTGCCTTCCTTCCCTCCTACCTGCTCTCCTTACACTTCGCTACTGCCCTCCTTCCTCTACTCTGCCTCCTTTGCCTCCTACCTGCCTCCTTCCCTCCTACGCTGCCCTCCTTCCCTCTGCTAACCTCCTCCTTCCTCCTAACCTTGCCTCCTTCCCTCCTACCGGGTGCCCTCTTTCCCCCCTATCCTTCCCTTCCTTTTCCTCCTACCTTGACCTGCCGTTTCCCTTCCTACCGTGTCCCGGCTCTCTTCCTCCTCCTACGCCGTAGATGCCTCCTTCCTGCCTACCTGCCCTCCTTCCGCTGCCTATATGGCCCTCCTTCCTCCTACCTGCCCTTCTCTTCGCTCCTACCTGCCCTCCTTCCTCCTACCCTGCCTCCTTCCTCACTACCTGCCCTCCTTCCTTGCTACCTGCCTCCTTTCCCTCCTACCTTGCTCTCTTTCCCCCCTACTGGCCGCTCCTTCATCCTCTACGCTGCCTACCTTCCCTCCCTACCTTGCGCTCCTTCCGGCCCTACCTGCCTCTTTCCCCCTACTGCCTCCTTACCCCTCCCTAACTGCCCTCCTTCCCTCCTACTGCCTCCCTTCCTCCTATCCTGCTCTCCTTCCTCCTACCTGCCTCCTTCCCTCCTACTTGCCTACCTTCCTCCCTACCTGGCCCTCCTTCCCTCCTACCTGCCCTCCTTCCTTTCCTACCTGCCCTCCTTCCTCCTACCTGCCCTCCTTCCCTCCTACCCCGCCCTCCTTCGCCTCCTACCTGCCCTCCCTTCGCCTCCTACCTGCCCTCCTTCCTCCTACTGCCGCTCCTTCCCTCTACCTGCCCTCCTTTCCCTTCTACCTGTTCCTCCTTCCCTCCTACTGCCTCTTTCCCCCCTAACCTCACTCCTTCCCTCGCTACCTGGCCCTCCTTCCCTCCTACGCTGCCCTCCTTCCCTCCTACTTGCCTCCTTCCTCCTACCTGGCCCTCTTTCCCCTACCTGCCCACCTTCCCTCCTACCTGCCCTCCTTCCTGCCCTCCTTCTTACTTCCCACCTCCTTCCCGTCCTAAACCCTTTTCCTATCCTCCACTTCCCTCCTTTCCTCCCTACGCCTCCCTTCCCTCCCTCCTCCCTCCTTCGCTTTCCTCCCTATCCCTCCCTTCCTTTCCCCTCCCTCTCCTTCATTTCCCTCCCTCTCCTTCCTTTCCCTCCCTCCCTCCTTCCTTTCCCTCCGCTCCCTCCTTCCTTTCGACTCCAACTTCAACTCCTCTTATAGATACCCCTCCACCCCTCCTTCCCTCTCCCTACTTCCCTCCCTCCCTCCCTCCTCCTCACTCTCTCTTCCTTCCCTCCCGCTGCCTATTTCTGGCACCGACGTTTCTCCGTCCCCTTTTTTTCGCGGATACCGTTTACCTTTTTTCGTGTTGTTCCCTCCAGATAAATGTTAGGTTATTCGTGCTGATTAAGATGAGACCTTTATTTAGTGTCTGGGAAGCTGCCAGGGAGGAGGAGACACGATGGCGCGCAGATTTTCTCGTCGGATGGTGTGGTCGTTTTGGTTGGGGAGGGGGAGGGAGGGAGGGAAGGAAGGGGAGGGGTGAGGGAGGGGAGGAAAAGAGGAGGGAGGGTGGAGGGAAGGAGGGGGGAGGGGGTGGAGGGAAGGAAGGGGAAGGGTGGGGAGGGGGAAGGGAGGGGGAGGGTTGGAGGGAGAAGAAGGGGAGGGAGGGGGGAAGGAAGGGGGAGGGGAGGGAGGGAGGGAAAGGAAGGGGAGGGTGGAAGGGAGGGAGGGAAGGCCAGGGGGAGGGTGGAGGGAGGGGGGAAGGGTGGAGGGAGGAGGAAGGAAGGGGAAGGGTGGGAGGGGGGAGGGAAGGAAGGGAGGGTGGAGGGAGGGAGGGGAAGGAAGGGGAGGGTGGAGGGAGGGAGGGAAGGAAGGAAGGGGGAGGGTGGAGGGAGGGAAAGAAAGAAAGGGGAGGGTGGAGGGAGGGAGGAAGAAAGAAGGGGGGAGGGAGGAGGGAGGGAGGAGGGGGGGTGGAGGGAAGGAAGGGGGAGGGGGAGGGAGGAAGGGAGGTTGGAGGGAGGAGGGAAGGAAGGGAAATTGGTGGGAGGAAAAGGGGAGGGGGGAAAAGGGGGGGAAAGGGGAGGGAGGAAGAAAGGAGAGCTTGAAGGGAGGAAGGGAAAGAAGGAAAGCAGGGAAAGGAAGGAAGGAAAGGGGAGATTGGAGGGAGGGAGGAAAAAGGGGGTGGGGAAATTTTGAGGATGGGGGAGAAGGGGAAATGGTTGGAGGGAAGATGTGGAGGGAGGGAACGATAGGGGAAATGGTTAGAGGGAAAGAGGGAGGGAGAAAGAGAGGGGAATTATGTTGGAGGGAGGTGCGGGAAGGACCATGGGGAGAGAGAGCTGGAGAGGGGAGGGGAGAAGGATAGACAAGACATGACAGACGGAGAGAAGAAGAAAAGTTAAGAGGTAGACAGGACAGAGGGTGGGGGGGGGGGGAGTAGGTAGCAGCATTAGGGAGGAGAGGAGGAGAGGGGGGGGGGGGGGTCACCATAGTCAGTCCCGTTCTTTAGAGCGTGACAAAAACAAGATGAGTGAGAAAACTAAAAGTCAAAGAATGAAAGATATAAAAGGGAAGGGATGGGGAGGGAGGGAAAGGAGAGAGGGAGAAAGTGGAAGAAAAAGAGAGAGGAGGGAGGGAGGAGGAGGAGAGGAGGAGAGAGGAAGAGAGGGAGAAAGACAGAGAGAAAGACAGAGAGATAGGGAGAGGAAGAGAGAAAGCGAGAGAAAGAAAGAAAGAAAGAGGAGGTGAGAGAGAAGATGAGGACAAAAAATAAGATAATATAAATAGTAACACCAAAGATGTTTATTTAAAAAGGATAAAAGCTTTGTGGTCTTATAAACCTCTTGATGTAGATGATTCTATTTGCAGTGTAAGCAGTAAGGGAAAATAAATATTTTTTCTCTACTTTCTTCTTTTCTGTCTCTCTAGATTTTTTTCTTTGATATCTGTCTATTTATTTTTGGTAGAACTTTTCCTTTCATTTGATTTACTAATTCTCTCCCTCCTCCTCCTCCTCTTTCTTCTCTCCTCCTCCTCCTCCTCCTCCTCCTCCTCTCCTCCTCTCTCTCCCTCCTCCTCTTTCTCTTCTTACTCCTCCTCCTCCTCCTCCTCTCCTCCTCTCCTCCTCCTCTCTTCTCCTCCTCCTCCTCCTCTTCTACTCCCTCTCTTCTTTCTTCTTCTTCTTCTCCTCCTCCTTCACCTCCCTTTCTCCTGCTCATCCATCTCCCCCTCGACCACCACCACCACTCCTCCTACTCCTCCTCCACCCTCCTCCATGTCCTAATTCTCACCTTTCCTCTCCTCCTTCACCCTCCTCCATGTCCTAATCCGCTCCCATCTCCTCCTCCTCCATCTGCTCCTCCTCTTCAACATCATCATTATTATTATTATTATTATCATGATTATTATCATTATTTTCCTTCACCTCCTCTTTTTTCCTCCTCCTCTTTGCCCTCTTCCTCCTCCATTCTGCTCCTAACCCTCTCTCTCCTCCTCCTTGCTCCACCTCCTCCTCTCTCCTCCTCCTCCTCCTCCTCCTCCTCCTCCTCCTCCTCCTCCTCCTCCTCCTCCATCCTCTTCCTCCTCCACGCCTAATCCCATACCTCTCCCTCCTCCCTTTTCCTCCTCTTCCTCTTCCTCGAACATCCTCCATGTCCTAATCCTCACCCTCCTCTTCCTTCCTCCTCCCTTCTCCTCCTCCCTCCTTTTCCTCCTCCTTCCTCTTTCCTCGAACCTCCTCCATGTCTTAATCCTCACACTCTCCCTCTCCCTTCCCTTCCTCCTCCCTCTTCCTCCTTCCTCCTCTCTTCCTTCCGCCATGTCCTAATCCTCACCCTTTCTCCTCCTCGTCACTCCTTCCTTCTCTTCCTCCCTCCTCTTTCCTCGAACTCCTCCATGTCTTAATCCTCACCTCCTCTCCCTTCTCCTCCTCCTCCTTTTCCTCCTCCTCCTCCTCCCTCCTTTTCTCCTCCTCCTCCTCCCTCCTTTCCTCCTCCTCTTCCTCGAACCTCTCCACCCTTATCTCCATCCCTCTCTCCTCCTTCTCCTCCTCTTCCTCGAACCTCCTCCAAGTCCTCCTCCTCCTCCACCCTCCTCTTCTCCTCTTCCCCGAACTTCCTCCATGTCCTAATCCCCATCCTTCCTTCTCCTCTTCTCTCCCCCTCCTCCTCCTCCTCTTCCTCTTCCTCTTCCTCTTTCTCGAACCTCTCCATGTCTTAATCCTCACCTCTTCCTCCCTCCTCCCTCCTTCTCCTGCCTTTCACGAACCTCTTCCATGTCCTCTCCTCCTCCTCCACCTCCTCTTCTCCTCTTCCCCGAACTTCCTCTATGTCCTAATCCTCCTCCTTCTCATCCTTCCTTCTCTTTCCTCCTCCTCCTCCTGCTCTTCCTCGAACCTCCTCCATGTCTTAATCCTCACCCTCTTCCTCCCTCCTCCCTCCTTCTCCTCCTTTCTCGAACCTCTTCCATGTCCTAATCCTCCTCCTCCTTCTCCTCTTCCTCGAACCTCTCCATGTCCTTAATCCTCACCCTCCTCCTCCTTTCTCCTCCTCCTCACTCTTCCTCGAACCTCCTTCATGTCCTAATCTTCAGTCTCCTCCTCCTCCATTTCCTAGCGCTCACCTCCTCTCCTCCTCCTCCTCCTCCTCCTCCTCCTCCTCCTCCTCCTCCTCCTCCTCCTCCTCCTCCTCCTCCTCCTCCTCCTCCTCCCTCTCCTCCTCCTCCTCCTCCTCCTCCTCTTCCTCCACCTTTCCACCTCCTCCTCTTCCTCCTCCTCCTCTCCCCTCTCCTCTCTTCCTCCTCTCCTCCTCTCTTCCTCCTCTTCCTCCTCTTCCTCCTCCTCCTCCTCCTCTTCCTTCTCTTCCTCCTCGATCATCATATCCCTCTCACTCGCGCTGTAACGAATCGAAAGAGTATTTTATCAGAAATGTAT
>NW_020868790.1:125000-139451 GCF_003789085.1 Penaeus vannamei
TGTGTGTGTGTGTGGTGTGGTGGTGTGTGTGTGTGTGTTGTGTGTGTGTGTGTGTGGGTGGTGTGTGTGGTGTGTGTGGTGTGTGTGTGTGTGTGTGTTGTGGTGTGTGTGTTGTGTGTGTTGTGTGTGGGTGGGGTGGTGTGTGTGGGTGGTGTGTGTGTGTGTGTGTGTGGGTTGTGTGTGTGTGTGGTGTGTGGGTGTGGTGTGTGGGTGTGTGTGTGTGGGTGTGTGATGGGTGGTGTGTGTGTGGTGGGGGGGGGGGGTGTGTGGGTGGTGTGTGTGTGTGTGTGTGTGTGTGTGTGTGTGTTGTGTGTGTGTGTGTGTGTGTGGTGTGTGGTGTGGTTGTGTGGTGGGTGGGTGGGTGTGTGTGTGGGGTGGTGTTGTGGTGGTTGTGTGTGTTGTGTGTGTGGGTGTGTGTGTGTGGTGGGTGTGGGTGGGGGGGTGTGTGGTGGGTGTGTGGGGTGGGTGGTTGTGTGTTGTGTGGGGGGGGTGTGTGGGTGTTGTGTGTGTGTGTTGTGTGTATGTGGGTGGTGTGTTGGTGTGTGTGTGTGTGTGTGGTGTGTGTGTGGGTGGTGGTGGTTGTTGTTGGGTGGTGTGTTGGGTGTTGTGGGTGGTGTGTGTAATGTTGTGTGTGTGGGTTGGTGTGTGTGTGTGTGTGGGTGTGTGGGTGTTGTTGTGTGTGGGTGGTGGTGGTGGTGTGTGTGTGGGTGGTGTTGTGTGTGTGTGTGGGGGTGTGTGTGTGTGGGTGTGGGTGGTGTGTGTGTAGTGTGTGGTGGGTGGTGGTGTGTGTGTTGTGGTGTGTATGTGTGTGGTGGTGTGTGTGTGTGGTGTTGTGTGTGGCGGGTGTTGTGTGTGTGTGTGTGTGTGTGTGTGTGTGTGTGTGTGTGTGTGTGTGTGTATGTGTGTGTGGTGTGTTTGTGTGTGTGTGGTGTGTGGTGTGTGTGTGTGGTGTGTGTGGTGTGGTATGTGTGTGGTGTTTGTGGTGTGTATGTGTGTGGCGTGGGTGGGTGTGTATGTGTGTGGTGGGCTGGTGTGTATGTGGTGGTGGGTGGGTGGTGTGTATGTGTGTGGGTGGGTGGTGTGTGTGTTTGGTGTGTGGTGGTGGGTGTGTGTGTGTGTGGTGTGTGTGTGTGTGGGTGTGGTGTGTGGTGTGTGTGTGTGTGTTGTGGTGTGTGGTGTGGTGTGTGTGTGTGTGGGTGGTGTGGTGTGTGTGTTGGGTGGTTGTGTGTGTGTGTGTGTGGGCGGTGTGTGTGTGGTGTGGTGTGGGTGGTGTGGTGTTGTGTGTGTGGTGTGGTTGGTGTGTGTGTGTGTGTGTGTGGTGGTGTGTGTGTGTGTGTGTGTGGGTGGTGTGTGTGTGTGGGTGGTGTGTGTGTGTGGGTGGGTGTGTGTGGGTGTGTGGGTGTGGTGTGTGTGGTGTGTGTGGGTGTGTTGTGTTTGGTGGGTGTGGGTGGTGTGTTGTTGTGTGTGGGTGTGGGTGGTTGTGTGTGTGTGGTGTGGTGGTGTGTGGTGTGTGTGTGTGTGTGTGTGTGTGTGTGTGTATATGTGTTGTTGTGGTGTGTGTGCGTGTGTGGTGTGGTGTGTGTGTGTGGTGTGTGTGGTGTGTATGTAGTGTGTGTGTGTGTTTGTGTGTGTGGTGTGTGTGTTGTGTGGTGTGTGTGTGGTGTGTGTGTGTTATGTGGTGGTGTGTGTGGTGTGATGTGTGTGGGTGGTGGTGTGTATGTGTGGGGGGGTGGTGTGTATTTGTGGGGTTGGGTGGTGTGTAATATGTGTGTGGGTGGGTGTGTGTGTGTTTGTTGGGTAGGTGTGGTGTGTGTGTTTTGTGTGTGGGTGTGTGGTGTGTGTGTTGTGTTGTGGGTGTGTGTGTGTGTGGTGGTGTGTGTGTGTGTGTGTGGGTGGTGTGTGTGGTGTTGTGTGGTGTTGTGTGTGTGGTGAGTGGTGTGGGTGGTGTGTTGTTGTGTGTGTGTTTGTCGGTAAGGAGGTGAATTGCCGCATGGACGCCCTTAACTTCCAAGAAACTGGCGCGCTGTTTGTGTAACTCGTTAGGTGAAAGTGTACATTGTGTTGGTTCCTTTGTGATGGTTCGTAGTGTTGTGGTTGCTGGCGGTGGGTGTGTGCTCTGTTGAGATGTGTGATGTTGTGGGGTTGGTGTTTGTGTTGTGGTGTTGCATGGTGGCCGATGTTTGTGTGTTGTTGTTGTTTTTTGGGTGGTTTTGTGTGTGTGTTTTGTGTTTTTGTGTGTGTGGTGTTGTTGTGTGTTTGTTGTTGTTTGGGGTTGTGTGGGTGGGGGTGTGGTGTTGCCTGTGTGATGATATAGTTGGTGTTTGGAAATGTAAGGTCGTGATGGTAAGAGAGGTGGAAAATAGTCAGATTGAGTATGAGTATGATAAAGAGAAGTGATGAAATAAGGTTTGGTAGGAGTGTGGGGTGTGGGTGTGTGTGTGGGTGTGTTGTTGTGGGTGTGGTGGTTTTGTGTGTCGTGTGTATGGTTGTGTATGTGGTTATGTGTGTGGTGTGTATGGTGTTATGTGTGGTGTTTTGTGTGTGGTTGGTGTGTGTGGGTGTTGTGTTGTGGTGTGTGTGTGTGTGTGTGTGGTGTGTGTGTGTGGGTGTGTGTTGTGTGGTGTGTGGGTTTGGTGGTGTGTGGTGTGTGTGGGTGGTTGTTGTGTGTGTGTGGGGGTGTGTGTGTGTGTGTGGTGTATGTGGGGTGGTGTGGTGGTGTGGTGTGTGTTGTGTGTTTGGTTGGGGTGTGTGTGTGTGTGGGGGTGTGTGTGTTGGGGGGTGGTGTTGGTTGTGTGTGTTGGTGTGTGTGTGTTGTGTGTGGTGGTGTGTGTGTGGGTGGTGGTGTGTGTGTTGGGTTGGTGTGTGTGTGTGTGTGTGGGGTGGTGTGTGTGGTGTGTGTGTGGTGGTGGTTTGTGTGTGTGTGTGTGTGGGTGTGTTGTGTGTGGTGGTGTGTGTGTGGTGGTGTGTGTGGTGTGTGGTGTGGTGTGGTGGTGGTGTGTGTGTGTGTGGTGTGTGTGTGTGTGTGTGTGTGTGTGTGTGTGTGTGTTGGTTTTTGTGTGTGTGGTGTGTGTGGTGTGGTGTGTGGTGTGGTGTGTGGTGTGTATGTGTGTGGTGGTGTGTGGTGGTGTATGTTGGTGTGGTGTGTGTGTTGTGTGTGTGTGGGGGGGGGGGGGGGGGTGTTGTGTATGTGGTGTTTGGTGTGTTGTGTGTGTGTGTGTGGTGGTGTGTGTGTTGTGTGTGGTGTGTGGTGTGGTGTGTGTGTGTGTGGGTGGTGTGTGTGTGTGTGTGTGTGGGTGTGTGTGTGATGTTTGTGTGTGGGTTGTGTGGTGTGTGTGTGTTGTGTGTGTGGTGTGTGTGTGGTGTGTGTGGGTGGTGTGTTGTGTGTGTGTGTGTGGGTGTGTGTGTGTGTGTGTGGTGTGTGTGTTTGTGTGTGGTGTGTGTGTGTTGTGTGTGTGTAGTGGGTGTGTGTGTGTGTGTGTGTGTGTGGGTGGTGTGTTGTGTGTGTGTGCTGTGTGTGTGGTGTGTGTGGTGTGTGTGTGTGTGTGGTGGTGGTGTGTGTGTGCTGGGGTGGGTGTGTGTGGTGTGTGTGTGTGTGTGTGTGTGTGTGTGTGTGTGTGTGTGTTGTGTGTGTGGGGTGTGTGTGTGGTGTGGGTGTGTGTGTGGGTGTGGGTTGTGTGTGTGGTGTAGGTGTGTATGTGTGTGGTTGTTGTGGTAGTGTATGTGGTTGTCGTTTGTGGTGGTGTGTGTGTTGTGTGTGGGTGGTGTGTGTTTTGTGTGTGTGGTGTGTGTGTGTTTGTGTGTGGTGTGGTGTGTGTTGTTGTGGGTGCTGTGTGTGTTTGTGGTGGTGTGTGTGTGTGTTTGTGTGGTGGGTGGTGTGTGTGTTTGTGTGTGTGGTGTGTGGTGTGTGTGTGGTTGGTGTGTGTGTGTTTGTGTGTGTGGGTGTGTTTGTGTGTGTGTGGTGTGTGTTGTGTTTGTGTGGGGTGTGTGTGTGTTTGTTGTGTGGGTGGTGTGTGTTGTGTTTGTGTGTGTGGTGGTGTGTGTTGTGTGTGGTGTTGTGTGTGGTGTGGTGTGTGTGTGTTGTGTGTGTGGTGTGGTGTGGTTGTGTGTGTGTGGTGGTGTGTGTGGTGTGTTGTGTGTGGGTGGTGTGTGTGTGTTTGTGTGGCGTGGTGTGGTGGTGTGTGTTGTGTGTGTGTGTGTGGTGTGTGTGTGTGTGTGTTGGGTTGGTGTGTGTGTGTTTGTGTGTGGGTGTGTGTGTTGTTTGTGTGTTGGGTGTGTGTGTGTGTTGGTGTGTGGGTGGGTGTGTGTGTGTTGTGTGTGTGGTGTGGTGTGTGTTTGTGTGTGGGTGTGTGTGTGTGTTTGTGTGTGGGTGGTGTGTTGTGGTTTGTGTGTGGTGGTGTGTGTGTGTTTGTGTGTGTGGGTGGTGTGTGTGGTTGTGTGTGTGTGACGTGTGTGTGTGTGTGTGTTGGTGTGTGGTGTGTGTGTGTGGTGTGTGTGGGTGTGTGTGGTTGTGTGTGTGTGTGGGTGGTGTGTGGTGTGTGTGTGTGGTGTGTGTGTGTGTGGTGTGTGTGGGTGTGTGTGTGTGTGTGTGTGTGGTGTGTGTGTGTGTGTGTGTATGATGTGTGTGTGGTGTGTGTGTGTGTGTGTGTTGTGTTGTGTGTGTGTGTGTGTGTTGTGTTGCTGTGTGTGTGGTGTGTGTGTGTTGGTGGGTGGTTGTGTTGGTTGGTGTGTGTGTAGGCGGCCGTGGGTGGGTGGTTGTGTGTGTGTAGGTGGGTGGGGTTGGGTGGGTGTGTGTGTGTGTTAGGTGGTTGTGTGTGTGTGTGTGGGTTGTGTGGTGTGTGTGTGTGTTTGTGTGTGTGTGTGGTGTGTGTGTGTGGGTGGGTTGGGTGGGGGTGGTGTGTGGATTGGTGCTGGATGTGTAGTGAGGTGGGGTGGCGTTTAGAGAAACGGAGTAGTTGTAGGTGGTGGTGGTGTATGTTGGTGTGTGGGTTTTTATGTTGGTGTGTAGTGTGTGTGGGTGTGGGTGGTTGGTATGGTGTTGTGTGGGTGTGGGGTGTATTTGTGTGTGTGTGGGGTGGTTGTAGTTGTGTGTGGGTTGGGGTGGTTATGTGTGTGTGGGTGTGGTGGTGTATGTGTGTGTGGGTTGGGTGGTGTATGTGTGTGTGGGAGTGGGTGGTGTATGTTGGTGGGTGTGTTGGTGGTGTGTGTGTGGGTGTGGTGGTGTATGTGTGTGGTGGGTGTGGGTGGTGTATTGTGGTGTGGTGTGGTGGTGTATGTGTGGTGTGGGTGTGGTTATGTGTGTGTGGGTGTGGGTGTGTATGTGTGTGGGGTGTGTGTGAGTTTTTTTTATGTGTGTTGGGTGTGGGTGGTGTATTTGGTGTGGGTGTGGGTGGTGTAGTGGGTGTGGGGTGGTGTTGTGTTGTGTGTGTGGTGTGTGTGTGTGGGTGTGGGTGGTGTATGTGTGTGTGGGTTGTGGGTGGTGTATGTGTGTGTGGGTGTGGGTGGTTGTATGTGTGTGTGTGGTGGTGTTGTTGGGTGTGTGGTGGGTGTGTGTGTGTGTGGGTGTGGGGTGTGTAATGTGTGGTGTGGGTGTGGGTGGTGATGTGTGTGTGGTGGGGTGGTGTATGTGTGTGTGGTGGGGTGGTGTATGTGTGTGTGGTGTGGTGGTTATGTGTGTGTTGGTGTGGTGTGTATGTTGTGTGTGGGTGTGGTGGTGTAATGTGTGTGTGGGTGTGGGTGGTGTATGTGTGTGTGGGTGTGGGTGGTGTATGTGTGTGTGGGTGTGGGTTGGTGTATGTGTGTGTGGGTGTGGGTGTGCTGGTGTGTGTGATGGGGGTTATGTGGTGGTTGCTGTGTATGTGTATGTGTGGTGGGTGGGTGGTGTGTATGTGATGTGTGGGTGGTGGGTGTGTGTGTGTGTGGTGTGGGGGTGGTATGTGTGTGTGCGTGTGGGTGGGTGTATGTGTGTGTGGTGTGTGGGTTGTGTGGTGTGGTGGTGTATGTGTGTGTGGGTGTATGTGTGTGTGGGTGTGGGTATGTGTGTGTGTGGGTGTGGGTGGTGGTATGTGTGTGTGTGTGGGTGTGGGGTGTGTATTGTAGTGTGTGTGGTTTGTGGTGTATGTGTGTGTGGTGTGGTGGTGTATGTGTGTGTGGTGTGGGGGTGTATGTGGTGTGGGGTGGGGGGGTGGGTATGTGTGTGTGGGTGTGGGTGTGTATGTGTGTGTGTGTGTGTGTGGTGTGGTGTGTGTGGTGGTGTGTGTGTGTTGTGTGGTGTGCGTGTGTGTGGTGTATGGTGTGCGCGTGCATTTTGCGTGTGTACGCGTATGTGTGTGTGCATGTGCATGTGCATGCGTGTGTATGTGTGTGTGTATCATCTTTCTTTTATTTCCCGTTTCCTCTTCTCTTCTATCATTTCTTTCTTATTATATTATTTCTACTTTTATTTCCTCTCTTTTTTATCATGTTATGTCATCTCTCTTTTTTCCCTTCTCCCTGTCTCCCCTTATGTAGGTGGTGAAAGCTCTTGGATACAACATGCCAGTCCAAGAGTTTTCTTCTCTTCTCCGAGACGACCCTAAGCAGTATTTCTCAAATGCCGACGACTTGCTTGATGCCTTCAGAGTCATGGCGAAGGAGATTGAGCCGAAGATGCTCGGACTCTTTGCTGAGCTCCCAAAGATAGGGCTGAAGTAAGTAAGAGCTGGAGTTTTTAAGAGCTGAGGTAAGGAAGCAGGATGGAAAATAAAGAGCTGTAAAGAAAAAGAAAGAGCTGGTGTAAAGAGAAGAAGAGGAAGAAGATGAAAAGAAGAATCTGAAGAAAGAGCTGAAGTAGACAGAAAAAAACTGAAGTAAGAAAGGAAGAACCAACATAAGGAAACAATCAAGTAGGAAAGCAAGTAAAAGTAAAAGTCATTAATTAATCCATCAAGTAAAAATAAGGAAGAATCAAAGTAAGTATATAAGTAAGAAAGTAAGAGCAAAGGTAAGTAAATCAGCATATAAGAAAGTAGTTAAGTAAGACTATAAGAATTCAAGTAAAGCATGTATGAAAGAGAAGGAAGGGCTTAGTTTCATTTCCTTGTTGATTGGAAAAGTATGTCTTTTACATGACTTTTGGTTGTTTGCTACTGATATTTGGAAGTGTAATGGATTTTCTTTTTCTCTAAAAGATTTTTAGTAAATGGGAGCTGCTCTTCTCCTACCCCCTCCTATGTGCTTGTGTATGTACATTACTGTATCCCTTCATCACCTTCTTTATTTTCTTCACCTTAGGATTGAAGGCGACCAAAATCCAAACAAAATTGGGGCTTTTTACGAGGCAGGCTCATACGACGGAACACGGGGGGGGATCTTCCAAGTTGGCATAAATCACTTAGACACAGTGTAAGTAATTACGACTTTTATGGATAGATTGATTTTGATATATGAATGGGTAGTTATAGAGAGGTGATTAGGCTGATATGTTATTCATGAGATAGATTGGTAAATGAATGGACAGATTATTTGACATATATGCATGTAGATGGGTAAATAAGAGAGAGAATGGTTAATGGTTAAAAAACAAAATAAATGTGCTAGAATCTAAATAAGAGAAAGAAAAAAAAGTAATAAAGTGCTATTCTGTTCTTGATATTTGCTTCTTGCATTGTACATAGGTAAGCTGTACTAGTTATTGTTCTTGACTATATGAGTTTTGTGTGTGTTGATGTATGTATGTGTTGTTATATGTATGTATTGATTTAGATGTTATTGTCTATGAATATGTGTATATTTATGTCTATATCTTTATCTATCTATATATATGTGCATATGCAGTTCTGTTCATCTACTTGTCAGCATGTCTATCTTTACACATACATTTTACTCTTTTTTCTTCTAAAGCATTATCCTTGCACCACTCTTTCTAACTTTCTTTTCTTGATTGGGATCAGAGACAGGACTGGAATATACCAAAGCACCTTAGCTCAGCAAGTTGATTGAAATTGAGCTCCCCAACAGACCAAAGTATGGCATGATGACCCTCTCCCTCCATGAAGGCAACCCAGGGCACCACTATCACCGATCCTATTGCCGCGGTTCAGCTTCCATGCCCTTCTTCAGGCGAGTGATGGAGGACCGTAACTATGGCCAGTCGCCTTCGAGGTTCCCCATGAACACAGCCTATGGGGAGGGCTGGGCTTTGTACGCAGAAGATCTGGGCTTTGATATGGGCCTCTACGACAATCTGTTTGACAGGTGAGTTATGTGGGGGTAGATGGGGGTGGTTGTGTGTGGATGTTTGTGTGTTGTGTTCTGGTGTGTGCTTTTATTTGAGGAAGAAAGTGCTTTACAAGTAATTATGTAAGAGGATGTGAATTTAGATTTATAAATGCTAATAGGGAAATCATCCATTTCCATTTAGTTTTTTTTTTTTCTTAACACACACAAAAAAAGGAAAATGGAGTTTGTTTGATAATCTCACATGAATAAATACAAGACTACCCAGATTTACAAGAAAAACAACAACAAAGAAACATCCTGCCTCTAGTTTTGTTATTTCATAGCTTCTTTCTTTTCCAACAAGGTATGGTCACTACTCAGCCGAGATATTCCGTGCAAGTCGTTTAGTGGTGGACACTGGCTTACATGCATTAGGGTGGACAAGAGAGAAGGCTATTGACTACATGTTCTGCCACACTGCAATGACAAAGACACAGATCGAGGTATGAATAAGGCTGGATATGAATAAGGCAAAGTGAAATGTTGAGCCGTGGTACTAGATCTTGTAGGTTTGTGCCTAACCAGTGATATTAGGGTAACGTGTATACCTACACCGTCCACCATGGTTTTGCTTTGTTATATCTATGTATGTTTTTCTTCTCTTTTTTAAATATTATTTATTTATTTGTTTATACTTACATGATGCACAAGCAGCTCCATTGGAACATGATCACTATGATTATTAAACCCTCCCGTTTACCCTATTTCTGAAGTTTTTTCCAGATGCTTTTATTTTATGATAATTATTTTCATTAACATGATACTTGTAATAATAATGATAATGATGATGATAATAATTATGATAATGATAGATTGTGATAGTGATAGTGATGATGATGATGATAGAATGAAAATTAGGTATGCTTAGTAATCCTTAATGATCAAGCCATGGTAGAGCCATCTGTTGAAAAAAAAGTAAAGATGAATAAATAAATAAAACAAAACAAAAAAGCATAGTTGCTACTCCACATTCCTACTATTAATGGGTTAACAAGGTAAAGAAAATAACAACAACAAAAAAATAAGAAAAGAAAAAGTTGTTACAAGACTGAACTCCTCTGTACATCAGTGTGTAAACTGATGCTTTTGACTCCTGTATCCAAAAAACCCTATCCCCTATCACCTATGTCTTCTCTATCCTTACTCTCTCTTCCCTCTCCTATAAAAAAAAAAAAAAAAAAAAAAAGTAAGAAAAAAAAAAAAAAAAAAGAGAGCAAAAGAAAAAAATAATCAAGCATTCCCTTAACCATTTCCAGAAAGAGGTTGACCGATACATCACATGGCCAGGTCAGGCTTTAGCATACAAGATGGGCCAGCTGAAGATCTCACAGCTGAGAGACAAAGCCCAAAAGGAACTCGGCAACAAATTCTGCATCAAGACCTTCCACATCATTGTTATGGAGTCGACTGGGCCTCTAAGCCTATTGGAAGAGGAAATCAACAAGTGGATAGCAGGCGAAACCCATTATGCAAAGGGCAGCTAGACTTGTTTTCGGATGTGTATAAACTTTTAGGGTACCTTTATTTTTCACTAATATACAACAGAAAAACAAGTTATGTATAAGTTCAACAAACACCAAGAGATAAGAGCTCATATGAATGAATTGTGTGTCTGGCCCTTTGGAACCCTGCAGTCACTTTGCTAAATTGCAATAAACATGTTTCTAGACAAAAACTGTATTTTCTGTAGTTTAAGTACATTTTTTAGGATTGAACAAACAGTCATTGGTGGTATATTCATCACACAAGTAATATTAGCAACATTTACCATTTCTACTCAACCTTTTGACACAAAGCTCTGGGTATCAACCATGACTTAAAATCATAAAGTTGTAGTCTAATATCAGTCAGAAAAATGAGAGTTGGTGAAGCAGTGGCACCAACACTTTCTTTCTTGCCTTCTTAATAATGGTTTAATATTTAATGTCTGAAACAGCTAAATGTGCTAGACATCAAAGGTCATATAGCACTATGCCTTCTTAAGAATTTATGGCTTCCTTCCATAAAACTTGAGCAGGATAATGATGACAAATAAAGGGAATCTGCAGGTGTATGGAGTCTGGGGTGCTACAATGTCAGTCAGGCATGCTTGTTTGTGTTGCAAGGGTACATGCAAAGGTTTGAGTTTACCCAAAATCATGTTTTTAAGTATTGAGATCTATTGTGTTTCTAAACATTGTAAAGGGAGCATATTATTTTCTTTTTGGAAAGGTTTCTATGGTGCCAGCTTTTACATGAAAATGTCTATTTGGAGTAAAGTGTGAAATATTTTAATGGCTTTGTTTCTTTGGAACAGATTTTATTGTCAAAAAAAAAAAAAAAAAAAAAAAAAAGGTATAACAATGAACTAATATAAAGTTATAATACACATTTAAAATGAATCTTCATGAGAATTACATATGTATTTCTTATGAGGATTGCAAAAATAAATAAAAGCTAAATCTGTTAAATGTGTTATGAAGTTACTTTTTTCTGCAATTGCTTGTTTCCTTCTTTAGGCCCTAGGGGGGGATATTCCTGTTATAGACTGCAGTTCAATGGACAATCTGCAAATTATTGTTAAAGACGGTAGCCTTGTTTAATTGTTGTTTGTTTTTTGTGTGTATTATACCGCACAAACTTTTCAACTCAAAAAGTTGTATGAATATGATTAGAGATTGTGGATTATATAAATATGAAAAATAATTTAATATAGCCTTTGAACTTCTAAACTTTATCGTATACTACACACATTCCCACACACCTATATATACAGTTTTAAAGTTCTCTTTTTCTAACATTCAAACATATGCTCTCTCATAATCGTACTCAATCTTACAAAATGCACCTGCAGTCTTTCTTTCATTCTCTCTGGCACTCACTTTCTCACTCATTGTCCCTATGTTTACACTTGAAGAAAACTTGTAAAAAGTAAGTCAAAGAAGAAATAAAATACAATGGAGAGTAAATGTTTTGATCTGCAAATAACGAAGGAAAAGAAAATAACTTTCAAATTACAGTGTCCATGTGTTTTTGACCAGGTGACAAATTTTAATATAAAGGGAAACAAAGTTTATGTAAATGAATATACAAGCATACTGGATTTGGCTATGATCAATGCATAACAATACTTCTCAATAAACAGTGACAAAATGGAAAGGCAATGCATGCAAATCACATTTGTTATGACTGGGTTTATCTGCCGTTTAGACTGTTCTCATGGAAGAAGTATGTTTTGATACTTTTGTTTACCAAACATTTTGAGACAGATCATTATGAGATTCTAATTTATTTCAAGGTGAAGTCAACATTTTGACTAGCAAATTAATTGGTAAATTTTGGTCACTGTTCAGGTTTCATATAAAAAGTTAGCAGACTTTATCATCTTTTCTTTTGTACAGGCCTGTCTGCAAAAGCAAACATCAGCACTCACAAGGTGGGCATCAGTAAAAATGGCGTCCGAGTCTTTGTAAAAAAAAAAGTAGATTTCCCAGTGGTTGCTTCCCTGTCATGTCACCCTTACAGGCACCAGCCATTGCGCATGCTGATTATACTGCTTGAGTGGACAGGCTGGACAAGCCTTTGGTCTTGAATATGACTGCTTCCCCTGGGATTTAGTATATTTAAGTCAACTATTGTATATGTAGATCTTCTTTCTAATAAACATGAACTAATTCCACTTTATAATTCTTTGAAATGTAATTAAAATGAGATTAAATCAATTTTGCCTCCACACTGAAACAAGGCAGGTTCAAAACATTCGTACTTTTTTTTGTATTTTTTTTTATCTAGAGCATTTTACTAATAAAATCTTCTTGAATTTGCTTCCTAAGCCTTGAGGAGTATGACTTTCTGCTCAGTACTTTTCTATGTTTCTTCATGCTTTCACATTAGTATTCTTTGCAGGGTTAAAAGAAGAGGAGATGCAACCTAGTTAAAAATTCCCAAATTTATATTCAACAACTATACCTCTGTTTTCCAAGTCAGAGTATTGTTTCAATCAGTGTTTTCTGATTAGGTCTTAGGTTTAGTACTTTTGCCCATGATACAAAGTAAAAAAAAAAAAAAGAAAAAGAAAAAAAAAAAGTTAAATCATGATAAAGGGGAAAAAATTCACTCAATACTAAATAAACAAAAGAAAAAAGAAATGAGTCTTCTGGTTAAGATTACACTTACTTAAACTAAAGTCTACAGGCATTTTCAGGCCAAAAATATTTATTGGTTACATTATAAAGTAGCACAAGAACACATTAACCTATCTCTTAACCCCATTATATCTGAACACATGTAGAAAATAATTCAGGGTCAGAAAGCAAATAATGAGCTCCCCCATTATATGTCAGGAACGTCATTTGTGTGAAGGTTAAGAGGATGAAGATCAGATTCCCTTTGAGTGCGGGTGGTTGCTGGCTGCGACAGCTCTTGCAAACCCTCTTACTGTTTAAGTTCAGACATGTAGAAGAGATGACTGAATCCAATTCAAGTATATAAAGGAAGGGGGAAAATAATGGTAACCAATATAAAATTTTTGCCAAGTTGTCATCTACTGTTCAGAGCTTTTGATGTCCTTAATGAAGCCATGTCAAAAACTAAAGGCTTATTTCTTTTATGTGATAGTTGCTCCCAATATATAACTCCTATTGGTCACCTTTGCAAGATGAAAAAAAAAGAAAATGCTATATATTTATGTAAGAAAATTCCAGCTCCTTTCATGTTCTCTCTTCAAATCCCTTACTCTATATTCATAAATATTGTTTAGTTTCATACAATAGGCTTTCTACTGCAATTCATTAATAGAAATGCAAAATACTGGACAGATCTTAACTTATCAGATGAGTGACTCCTTTATTTGAAGGAAAAGAAACCTCCCATTTGCTTCCTTCTCCTCTTCTGTAACTTCCCATACTCCCATTGAATATTTTAGAAGAGGAATAAAAATATATGTAACAACAAACAAGAATGTTTTTAAATGTAAATATCAACTTAGTAATCTTAGAATAATCTTAGGAAACTGTAAAAGAAAGAAAGAAAAAAAATGGAATGTATTGAATTGTGCACTGCCTTGTATTCAACAGTAAATAAATAACTTAAAATACAAAGATTACAACACATTTAAATCTAAATAATATAGTACAGGCCTGGAGTTAGCAACCTTGATGAGTTGGGCCTAAATACATTGTCTGAGCTATTGGTGGGCTACTTCTACCATTACCAAGAATACTTGGAAATATCAATAATAAATTACAATGAGGTAATAACAATAATTCTTCACAATAAATTTATGTCAAAAGAATAAAAACAGCAATAAATGTGAAACTTCATGTTTTTTAACATTGAAAGTCTCTTAAGATTTATTGACAAGATAAGAGAACATTGGGCCCGATGAATTTGAGAAGCATCCGGCTCATGGGATATAGGTTGCTGACCCCTGATGAAGCCTATCTGAAGCTCTTGTGAATCATCTTTGGTTCGACATCTCAACAATGATTTGAATTGGTAACCTTTTCTCCTTATCTTTCGATTTCAACAGCATTTTCAAAGTGTTGGTACATACTTTATGTCCATTGCTAAAACGATGTATTCAAAATACTTAATACTTAAGAAGCTATATTTACATAAAGAGACCAGTGTCTCGTTAGAATTACAGTATACTGCCAGATTTCAATATTATGAGCTTTTTTGATACCATCTTACAAACTGCTCTTACCTCTTCAGTTCTTGAAACTTTAAAATCTTTTACTTTACAAGATATTCCAATAAAATTACACTTTTGGAAATAACATTATTGAACTTTGTTTTTTTTAAGCATATAAAATACATCAGTATATACAATGGTGATAATGTATAATTGTCTATGCATGTTTCATGCATCTTTTGGTTTGTGTAAACAACTTTTCTTTCAAAATAAATATTTCCTTGATTTAAAATAGGTATAAAATTACTGGTGACTATCATGCACATTAGATATGCCTGTATTGTAATAATATATATTTCAATCAATCACTAATCTTGATATATAAGAATGATGACTCATCAGTAAAAAAAATTACCACATATTTGATATACAGGATTCACAATGCATATCTTCTTTGATAAGTGTGGTTTGGGGAAAAACCAAATCCAAAAAATAATAATGATCATAATAAATAAATAAATGTGTGTGAAATACAGATAAGCAAATCAAGGAACCAAGGCACATTTACATATAGACAGATA
>NW_020868790.1:139551-147051 GCF_003789085.1 Penaeus vannamei
GAGAGAAGAGAGAGAGAGAGAAGAAGAGAGAGAGAGGGAGGAGGGAGGAGAGGGAGGGAGGGAGGGAGGTGGGGGAGGGAGAGGGAGAGGAGAGGGAGGGAGAGGGAGAGAGGAGGGAGAGGGAGAGAGGGAGGAGAGAGAAGAGGAGGGAGAGGGAGAAGGGGAGGGAGAGGGAGAGAGGGAGGAAGAGGGAGAGAGGAGAGGAGAGGGAGAGAGGAGAGAGAGAGGGAGAGAGGGAGGGAGAGGGAGAGGGAGAGAGGGAGAGAGAGGGGGAGAGGGAGAGAGGAGAGAGGGAGGGGAGAGGGAGAGGGAGAGGGAGAGAGGAGAGGGGGAGAGGTAGGAGAGGGAGGAGAGGGAGAGAAGGGAGAAGAGAGAGAGAAGAGGAGAGGGAGAGGAGAGAGAGAGAGAGAGAGAGACGAGAGAGAGAGAGAGAGAGAGAGAGAGAGGAGAGAGAGAGAGAGAGAGAGAGAGAGAGAGAGAGAAGAGAGAGAGAGAGAAAAGAAGGGGGAGTGAGAGAAAGAGGGAGTGAGAGAAAGAGGGGGAAGTGAGAGAGGAGAGGGGAGTGAGAGAGAGAGGGGATGAGAGAGAGAGGGGGAGTGAGAGAGAGAGAGAGAGAGAGTATTGGGGGGGGGATACAGCATTTCTCTTCAATCCAAGGAAATTTTTTTGTATAGAAAAAAAAAGATAAGAAAATAAATAATATACAAATGATTAAATAACTGTGAAATAACATTTGGGGCATGTATAGTCAAAAAACATATTTCAAAGAGACAAGGCATGCAGAAACTAAACAGTATCTTCTTTGATGAATTAAAGAATCGTCTGTGAATAAATTTCCTGAAACTAAACAGCATCTTCTTTAATAAATAAAAGAATCATCTGTGAATAAATTTCCTGTGTGAGCGGGCACACAAACGGAGGAAAGGAGACAGAGAAATGGAAGAGAATGATGGAGAAATGCTAGGCAGGAAAACAAATATAAACTACGCCAAAAAAGAAAAACAGATGATTACACTAAATGATAAGTGATATAACATTTGCGTATGTAATTCCTTTACTCACAAGAAAGGATATTACATCCATTCCCTCTCTAAGCTAACACCCCAGGGAGAATGGAACCATGCGCTTGCTACAATGTTATCTACAGGACAGTACCACAAGCATTGGTGCAATATCATATCATTTTAATGCATTTGTATAATCATACACTAATGGTTCCACAAGTGCTTAGTTATTAGTCCAATCTACCTCAGCTGTATACGCTTCTCCTTGATTTTTTAAAAATATCTTTTATTTCTTCATTGCTATTAGAAATTTTTAACAACATTGTAATGATAATCATAATGTCAATAACATCAATAACAGGATCAATATCAATGGCATTAAAAATAAAAGAAATTCCTGAAAACTACTTATCTCATATACTGCTCTCTTTCCTCTAGAAGAAATATTCTTCTGAGCTGCACATCTAAAGTACTATTAATATTTAAAGTAAAATAATAAATCCCAGACACTCAGTGAAAGCTGAGAGTAAGTGAGGCTCTGGAGGTCTATCAATTGAGTCTTCGGTGTCGACTTCTTGTGGAGCCATTAAAATACAGATCATTATGTGTTCCCACCAACAATGCGTTAATTAAACTAAAATCACAGTGGATATAGCATTATACCTGATGATTATGGGTAAATGGAAAGCACTTACAAGTTAGCTAGCTTTAATAGATAACAAAAGCAGTGTGTAATGTAAGTGATAAAAGCAAAACTATCCAACAGCACATTCATATGCTGCTCAGGTATATGCTGAAGAGATACTTTTAAAATCTAAAAAAAAAAAAAAAAAAAAAAAAAAAAAAAAGGGAAATGTGTGTTTCTCCGAGATTGTAAGACTTCATATTTCTCATAATTAAACTCTAAATATAAGAAAATGGCATGGAAACTACAAGGAATACCATTATCATCTTACATGTTAAATGTATAAAAAATTTGAAGCTTAAATACCTAGGGTTGTCAATTACAACACTATAAAAAAATTTAAAATGGTTAATATGAAGGTGCATGCATCATTTGTATATGTAACAGTTAATAGCTGTTAAAAAGTTAGCTGCTCAGGGTATTGTGAACACAGGCTTCATAGCACAAACAAGGTGAATCTGTCACACAAAAGGATAAAGATTTTCAAAAAAACTCTGCCTACTTTCCTCGCTTTAAATAATTTGTTTGTTGCTACCTTCAAATTGAACTCCTGCAATTAACTTGGATTAATATATTTAGCAATTATTTTGCTGTGTAGCATGATGAATCTCAAAATCTTGTTGGTCATTTGTTTTTGTGACATCTGAGAAATAACATATGGAAAATAAAGCAAAATTCTTTTCTTTGCAAGAAGTTTAACTATTGGTAATAAAGGTAAATTCTTGTGTAATTACATCCTTAGTGATGATAATATTAAAACCCTTATATATATGTATCTGGTGATTTGAGTCTGATGTTTCCATATAAAAAGGTGAACTCCTCTTCTGCAAGATTTGTCTACCAAATATCGAAATGTGAAGTCTATTAGGAGAACCTTCCATTTTGTGAAATTTGTTTAAAAAAATGTCAGTATTAGAAAATCTATTTATATTGTTTTTTCCTTTGATGTGTTTTTTTCCTCTTTACAAAATCTGTATTGCAACATACCTTGCACCCTTCTTTGGTTTCTTATCCAAACTTTAGGCATCTTTTCTAGTGGTTACGGGAAACGCGACACCTCTTGCGCGACAGGAATCGAGCAGACAGTTAACTTTAATTGATTCCCAGATGCAATCCTCCTACTTCGGATATTTTATGCATATTCGTATTTATATTGGATATCTATAAAACCGCACTACCCACCATAAGATAACAAAAGCCATCTTGGATATCATATTCCAAAATACTATGTACCTGTCGGAAAAATAACCAGTGCAGTAAAATGGCAAGCCGTCAACCGCGATCATTCCCATTACATCACAGAAATAGACGGAGCTTAGAGGCCTGTCTCACCTCCGATCACGAGACAGTTTTTGGAGTCGCGACGCGTTTCACGACACCCTAAGTGCCACCGGAAAAGATGCCTTTTGTTACTTACTGTCTTCTTGCCTTTCAAAAGGAAAAAACAGGCACTGCCTGAAGAAAAAATCATGTATCTACAATATTTTTCTTTGGTTTACATTGTAGAACAGCTAATTTCAAGTTATCACAACTAATTTGGCTAAATAAATATATAAATACAAATACTCTCGAGATTACAATTGTGAAATTCCAATACAATAGAACTAGTAAGCTAATAAATGATATATAAGCTTGTTAGCTGGAAATATAACTTATCAATCACACAGGAATATATATGAACAACCCTGTTTCATACACAGTCATACCACATAACAAGAGACATACAACCTAACCAGCAAAAGAGTAAGAAAACCACGATTAAAGCTCTTGATCACTTGTCACTCCCTTTCACAAATGAGGTACTATATGATGTAACAACCCTAATCTAGAATCATGTTCATGGACAAATCAATTGATGAGGCACATTGTATCTTTCTCTGTTTATCTCTATGTGACACCTTCTTATAATGAACAACTGATTATACATTCAGTTATAAGGAATTTGAAGGCATAAGTGACTAAGCATGGAATAAACAGAGAGTTTCTGATCAGCTTTCTTACTCGCCTGATTTTTATGCTTTTTATTCTTCTTCTAAAATGAAAAAGAAAAAGAATAAAAAAATTCTACTATCAATAATTTTTCGATTTCCAATCATATTTCCATTTCTTTTTGGAGATAGGAGAAAGAAGAGACTGATACCTTAATTTTTTTTTTGTTAATTTCACAATCAAAAAATGCAAATTGCAGGCCCCCTCATTGCCCTGCGATACCATGGTGCAACTCTGCATGCAGTGCCAGTGGACAGGTGAGTGAACAGGCAGGCAGGCCACTTCTCATAGAGGCCCTACCCCATTCTTAAAGGGACACAAATCGTGTCATCCATGAGGAGAGGAAGAGGGCCAGCATCAGCAGCACATTCCCACTACCAACCCGACCTACTCCCCCACCAGCGCCCACCTGTGCATTAAGATCCCTCATAGTTTTCTCCAAATTCTCGTGCTGCTTCTTGATATCAGAGTTCATGTCAGTGATGGATTTCATGTGTTCTTCAACAGCCTTCTCTGCTTCCTTCTGTGCCTGTTCAGCCGCCTCTCGGCACTTGCGGAGTTCCTCTTTGCCATTTCCAGAGTACCCACTGCCAGAAGTTATTGTTACTTCCCCTGAGGCAGACTCTGTGTAACTGATCTGTAGAAAAAGTAGTAGGGATGGGAGAGACAGACAGACATTCACATTCTTTGGAGTGTTAGCTAAACAAATATTCATCCATGACTCTCAAAAAACTTTTTAAGCAGAATAAGAAGTGAGTGGCTTGAGAAACACTGAGCTAAGGGTCGACAAAACACATTAATCCCTAAGCTTTTTGGCAGCCATTATCATTTATTTAATAAATGGGTCTATCCCTTACCCTAAAAGATATCACAAAAAAACTATTTTTACACCCAATTCAATTTTAATCAACCCTTACTATCTTAAAATGCCCTTTACATATATTTGCAGAGCCTAAAACTATGTTATTAAACCCTCAAATTACATTGCCAAGCAGGAAACATGGTCCAAATAAACAAAAAGAGCTATTGCCTAATCAGAAAAATGTTTCCAAAACCTATAAAAATATTGCAGTAGCTAGAAACATTTCTTTTAAACACAATACACCCGAAATAACTACATTCCAAAATATACTCCAAAGACCAAAAAATCCATTCTCAAAACCCATGAATATACTGGTAATATAAAATATGTATCTAATATTACGTCCCTAAATACATACCTAGAATTTTCAAATACATTACCAAAATACAATACAAAATATGGCTGGAATATATTACAATACAAAGATATATTTTGGATTGTATTTTTAATTTTGAGGAATATAATTCTTTGGGTCACAAAGATATATAATCCCCAGATAGGAGAGGAAAGAGGGAGGGGAGGGACCAACCTTAATCTGCTTTCCATGAGAGTCAGCATATGCGCATTCTCCTGTCTTCGTGCCGCCATTTACTGTCTCACTCAGCGCAGCCCCAGAAGAGGTGGCAGCAGATACCTTTGCAAGGTGATTGCTATTCAGGACTGTAATGAACAGCAATGCAAACACGCCTTTGGAACCCATTCTGATGTTTTCAAGGACCACCTAAGAGAGAAAAGATCTAAAAAATAAAGGCAGTCCAGGGAGTGAGCTTGAGTGCATGTGTACGGTTAATCTTTATGGTAAAGGACGCACTAAGTCTGGTCAAATTGAATATGATGTTCTTGTAGAGGCAAAAAAGTTGTAGTTGTCAGTACAACATATAATCTGCCGACACAAATGATATCACCAAAAATGAGGATAAGAGATCAGGAAAGCACCACTCTCAGCCAAAATCAATTTGGTGTTCCTGAGTTTTAGCTCTATCTTGCCGTGCATACAAAGTGAAGACAATGTTTGTTGGGAGGCAGAGCCCTCCATCAATCCTCCCCTTGATGTCGGGCACGCCCGGTCACAGCAACTTAGACTGATGAATAAATTTTAATGTGGAGTTGGGGATTAGTCTGTGGCGAGTGCATCTGTACTGTAAAGATTAATCACACACACAAAAGTACCGCACCAGCAAGAAAACTGCGGGGACCCAAGGAAAGTGATTATGATTCATACAGTGAGTGTTGTAGTTGTCTGTGCATTAAAGCTTCCCAGTAAATCGCCAAGAGTGCCGAATCTGAGTTGTGGGGTGGTAAACTTTTACCTGTCTCCAGCTTTGCCTTCCAAAAGACACATATGTTATGACTTGAGCAATGATCATGGTCTCTACACCACAGGCACTCTGGCAAAGGCCAACAAACCTTCACCATGTGTATTCCAACCAGATGAAGCCCTCAGTGATTTATCAGTAAATTAGGACTCGTCAGAGACTACATCCATAATTCCACATCATGAAATCTATTCAAGCCATCAAAGTTGCCGTGACATAGCATGCCCTTCTACCCACGGGAAGGGTAGATGGGTGCTCCGATCCCCAAAGCCCCTCCGCAAATATTTCTCTTGGTATGGCAAGACAGAGCTGAAAGTCGGGAACACCAAGGGGATCTAGGCTGTGAGTGGCGCTTTCCGCAATCATTTTCCTTTATTCATGTTGTCTCCGCTTGCATCTACACATTTTTTGCACCAGCGACTACAACTCTTTGTCTCTACAGGAAAATCACCTTCAACTTGCTCTAGCTTTGTGCGTCCCGGCTGCGAAGATTAACCAATACATCAAGTAAACTATCAAAAATATCACAAATTAAAAAAGGAAAAAGAAAAAAGAAGAGCATTCATCTTGCTACAATATATAACTGCGGCAAAAGATTAAAATAGCAATGATTGACGACGAACAATATTCAATTATACTGATTGATCCTGATTGATGAAAGTTGATGACGTTGATGTTTGATGATGTCGACTGATATGTCAATTGATGTCAGTTAAGTCAATTGATGTTGAATGATTCTCCATTGATGTTAAATGCATCTCAATAATACTGTTGATTGATATGTGATTAAAGATGATGATAATGTCAGTAATGTCAATTGATGATGATGATGATTGATGATGATGATGATGATGATGATGATGATGTGATGATGATGATGATGATGATGATGATGATGATGATGAGATGAATGATGAATGATGATGATGATGATGATGATGATGATGATGATGATTGATGATGATGAGATTGATGATGATAATTTGATGCTGACTGATTAATGATATGCGATGTCATAACGACGCGAAAGCATAAGCAAAGTACAAAGGAAAAAAAGTAAGATCTATATACCTAAAATTTGCAATAATCAAACAATGTATAAAAACAGTCACAGGCAAAGGTATAAAATTACTTACAAGCTCCACGCTCTCTTTCTTGTCAATTTAAAGAAATTACAGAAAATAAAATCTCATAGGCCTACATCCAAGCACTCGTAGAACAGCAAACTTCTAATACACGGAAGGATAAACACGGAAGGAGAACCTGTATTTTTTTGAATAAAAAAAAAATGATGCGTTATTTTCGAACAAGCGCCATCTATTGAATCGAAATTGAACTATCCGAAAGAGCGCCAATTATTGAGTCAAAAATTGAACTTCCCGAAAGAGCGCCATCTATTGAGTCGAAATTGAACTTTCCAAAAACGCCATCTATTGAGTAAAAAATAAACTTCCCAAAAGAGCGCCATCTATTGAGTCGAAATTGAACTTTCCAAAAGCGCCATCTATTGAGTAAAAATAAACTTCCCAAAAGAGCGCCATCTATTGAGTCGAAATTGAACTTTCCAAAAGCGCCATCTATTGAGTAAAAAATAAACTTCCCAAAAGAGCGCCATCTATTGAGTCGAAATTGAACTTTCCAAAA
>NW_020868790.1:152639-172639 GCF_003789085.1 Penaeus vannamei
AAATGGAAGCATTCATTAAACTAAAATCACAGTGGATATAGCATTATACCTGATGATTATGGGTAAATGGAAAGCACTTACAAGTTAGCTAGCTTTAATAGATAACAAAAGCAGTGTGTAATGTAAGTGATAAAAGCAAAACTATCCAACAGCACATTCATATGCTGCTCAGGTATATGCTGAAGAGATACTTTTAATATCTAAAAAAAAAAAAAAAAAAAAAAAAAGGGAAATGTTTGTTTCTCCGAGATTGTAAGACTTCATATTTCTCATAATTAAACTCTAAATATAAGAAAATGGCATGGAAACTACAAGGAATACCATTATTATCTTACATGTTAAATGTATAAAAAATTTGAAGCTTAAATACCTAGGGTTGTCAATTACAACACTATAAAAAAATTTAAAATGGTTAATATGAAGGTGCATGCATCATTTGTATATGTAACAGTTAATAGCTGTTAAAAAGTTAGCTGCTCAGGGTATTGTGAACACAGGCTTCATAGCACAAACAAGGTGAATCTGTCACACAAAAGGATAAAAGATTTTCAAAAAAACTCTGCCTACTTTCCTCGCTTTAAATAATTTGTTTGTTGCTACCTTCAAATTGAACTCCTGCAATTAACTTGGATTAATATATTTAGCAATTATTTTGCTGTGTAGCATGATGAATCTCAAAATCTTGTTGGTCATTTGTTTTTGTGACATCTGAGAAATAACATATGGAAAATAAAGCAAAATTCTTTTCTTTGCAAGAAGTTTAACTATTGGTAATAAAGGTAAATTCTTGTGTAATTACATCCTTAGTGATGATAATATTAAAAGCCTTATATATAATGTATCTGGTGATTTGAGTCTGATGTTTCCATATAAAAAGGTGAACTCCTCTTCTGCAAGATTTGTCTACCAAATATCAAAATGTGAAGTCTATTAGGAGAACCTTCCATTTTGTGAAATTTGTTAAAAAAATGTCAGTATTAGAAAATCTATTTACATTGTTTTTTCCTTTGATGTGTTTTTTTCCTCTTTACAAAATCTGTATTGCAACATACCTTGCACCCTTCTTTGGTTTCTTATCCAAACTTTAGGCATCTTTTCTAGTGGTTACGGGAAACGCGACACCTCTTGCGCGACAGGAATCGAGCAGACAGTTAACTTTAATTGATTCCCAGATGCAATCCTCCTACTTCGGATATTTTATGCATATTCGTACTTATATTGGATATCTATAAAACCGCACTACCCACCATAAGATATCAAAAGCCATCTTGGATATCATATTCCAAAATACTATGTACCTGTCGGAAAAATAACCAGTGCAGTAAAATGGCAAGCCGTCAACCGCGATCATTCCCATTACATCACAGAAATAGGCGGAGCTTAGAGGCCTGTCTCACCTCCGATCACGAGACAGTTTTTGGAGTCGCGACGCGTTTCACGACACCCTAAGTGCCACCGGAAAAGATGCCTTTTGTTACTGTCTTCTTGCCTTTCAAAAGGAAAAAACAGGCACTGCCTGAAGAAAAAATCATGTATCTACAATATTTTTCTTTGGTTTACATTGTAGAACAGCTAATTTCAAGTTATCACAACTAATTTGGCTAAATAAATATATAAATACAAATACTCTCGAGATTACAATTGTGAAATTCCAATACAATAGAACTAGTAAGCTAATAAATGATATATAAGCTTGTTAGCTGGAAATATAACTTATCAATCACACAGGAATATATATGAACAACCCTGTTTCATACACAGTCATACCACATAACAAGAGACATACAACCTAACCAGCAAAAGAGTAAGAAAACCACGATTAAAGCTCTTGATCACTTGTCACTCCCTTTCACAAATGAGGTACTATATGATGTAACAACCCTAATCTAAAATCATGTTCATGGACAAATCAATTATTGAGGCACATTGTATCTTTCTCTGTTTATCTCTATGTGACACCTTCTTATAATGAACAACTGATTATACATTCAGTTATAAGGAATCTGAAGGCATAAGTGACTAAGCATGAAATAAACAGAGAGTTTCTGATCAGCTTTCTTACTGGCCTGATTTTTATGCTTTTTATTCTTCTTCTAAAATGAAAAAGAAAAAGAATAAAAAAATTCTACTATTAATAATTTTTCGATTTCCAATCATATTTCCATTTCTTTTTGGAGATAGGAGAAAGAAGAGACTGATACCTTAATTTTTTTTTTGTTAATTTCACAATCAAAAAATGCAAATTGCAGGCCCCCTCATTGCCCTGCGATACCATGGTGCAACTCTGCATGCAGTGCCAGTGGACAGGCGAGTGAACAGGCAGGCAGGCCACTTCTCATAGAGGCCCTACCCCATTCTTAAAGGGACACAAATCGTGTCATCCATGAGGAGAGGAAGAGGGCCAGCATCAGCAGCACATTCCCACTACCAACCCGACCTACTCCCCCACCAGCGCCCACCTGTGCATTAAGATCCCTCATAGTTTTCTCCAAATTCTCGTGCTGCTTCTTGATATCAGAGTTCATGTCAGTGATGGATTTCATGTGTTCTTCAACAGCCTTCTCTGCTTCCTTCTGTGCCTGTTCAGCCGCCTCTCGGCACTTGCGGAGTTCCTCTTTGCCATTTCCAGTGTACCCACTGCCAGAAGTTATTGTTACTTCCCCTGAGGCAGACTCTGTGTAACTGATCTGTAGAAAAAGTAGTAGGGATGGGAGAGACAGACAGACATTCACATTCTTTGGAGTGTTAGCTAAACAAATATTCATCCGTGACTCTCAAAAGAACTTTTTAAGCAGAATAAGAAGTGAGTGGCTTGAGAAACTCTGAGCTAAGGGTTGACAAAACACATTAATCCCTAAACTTTTTGGCAGCCATTATCATTCATTTAATGAAAGGGTCTATCACTTACCCTAAAAGATATCACAAAAAAACTATTTTTACACCCAATTCAATTTTAATCAACCCTTACTATCTTAAAATGCCCTTTACATATATTTGCAGAGCCTAAAACTATGTTATCAAACCCTCAAATTACATTGCCAAAGCGGGAAACATGGTCCAAATAAACAAAAAGAGCTATTGCCTAATCAGAAAAATGTTTCCAAAACCTATAAAAATAATGCAGTAGCTAGAAACATTTCTTTTAAACACAATACACCCGAAGTAACTACGTTCCAAAATATACTCCAAAGACCAAAAAATCCATTCTCAAAACCCATGAATATACTGGTAATATAAAATATGTATCTAATAATACGTCCCTAAATACATACCTAGAATTTTCAAATACATTACCAAAATACAATACAAAATATGACTGGAATATATTACAATACAAAGATATATTTTGGATTGTATTTTTAATTTTGAGGAATATAATTCTTTGGGTCACAAAGATATATAATCCCCAGATAGGAGAGGAAAGAGGGAGGGGGAGGGACCAACCTTAATCTGCTTTCCATGAGAGTCAGCATATGCGCATTCTCCTGTCTTCGTGCCGCCATTTACTGTCTCACTCAGCGCAGCCCCAGAAGAGGTGGCAGCAGATACCTTTGCAAGGTGATTGCTATTCAGGACTGTAATGAACAGCAATGCAAACACGCCTTTGGAACCCATTCTGATGTTTTCAAGGACCACCTAAGAGAGAAAAGATTAAAAAATAAAGGCAGTCCAGGGAGTGAGCTTGAGTGCATGTGTACGGTTAATCTTTATGGTAAGGACGCACTAAGTCTGGTCAAATTGAATATGATGTTCTTGTAGAGGCAAAAAAGTTGTAGTTGTCAGTACAACATATAATCTGCCGACACAAATGATATCACCAAAACTGAGGATAAGAGATCAGGGAAAGCACCACTCTCAGCCAAAATCAATTTGGTGTTCCTGAATTTTAGCTCTATCTTGCCGTGTATATAAAGTGAAAACAATGTTTGTTGGGAGGCAGAGCCCCTCCATCAATCCTCCCCTTGAGCCGTCGGGCACGCCCGGTCACAGCAACTTAGACTGATGAATAAATTTTAATGTGGAGTTGGGGATTAGTCTCTGGCGAGTGCATCTGTACTGTAAAGATTAATCACACACACAAAAGTACCGCACCAGCAAGGGAGAAACTGCGGGGACCCAAGGAAAGTGATTATGATTCATACAGTGAGTGTTGTAGTTGTTTGTGCATTAAAGCTTCCCAGTAAATCGCCCAAGAGTGCCGAATCAGAGTTGTGGGGTGGTAAACTTTTACCTGTCTCCACCTTTGCCTTCCAGAAGACACATATATTGTGACTTGAGCAATGATCATGGTCTCTACACCACAGGCACTCTGGCAAAGGCCAACAAACCTTCACCATGTGTATTCCGACCAGATGAAGCCCGTCAGTGATTTATCAGTAAATTAGGACTCGTCAGAGACTACATCCATAATTCCACATCATGAAATCTATTCAACCATCAAAGTTGCCGTGACATAGCATGCCCTTCTACCCACGGGAAGGGTTGATGGGGTGCTCCGATCCCCAAAGCCCCTCAGCAAATATTTCTCGGTATGGCAAGACAGAGCTGAAAGTCGGGAACACCAAGGGGATCTAGGCTGTGAGTGGCGCTTTCCGCAATCATTTTCCTTTATTCATGTTGTCTCCGCTTGCATCTACACGTTTTTTGCACCAGCGACTACAACTCTTTGTCTCTACAGGAAAATCACCTTCAACTTGCTCTAGCTTTGTGCGTCCCGGCTGCGAAGATTAACCATATACATCAAGTAAACTATCAAAAATATCACAAATTAAAAAAGAAAAAGAAAAAAAAAGAGCATTCATCTTGCTACAATATATAACTGCGGCAAAAGATTAAAATAGCAATGATTGACGACGACCAATATTCAATTATACTGATTGATCCTGATGTTGATTGACGAAGTTGATGACGTTGATGTTTGATGATGTCGACTGATATGTCAATTGATGTCAATTAAGTCAATTGATGAATGATTCTCCATTGATGTTAATTGCATCTCAATAATACTGTTGATTGATATGTGATTGAAGATGATGATAATGTCAGTAATGTCAATTGATAATATGATGATGATGATGATGATGATGATGATGATGATGATGATGATGATGATGATGATGATGATGATGATGATGATGATGATGATGATGATGATGATGATGATGATGATGATGATGATGATGATGATGATGATGATGATGATGATGATGATGATGATGATGATGATGATGATGATGATGATGATGATGATGATGATGATGATGATGATGATGATGATGATGATGATGATGATGATGATGATTATTTTGATGCTGACTGATAAATGATATGCGATGTCATAACGACGCGAAAGCATAAGCCAAAGTACAAAGGAAAAAAAAAGTAAGATCTACATACCCAAAATTTGCAATAATCAAACAATGTATAAAAACAGTCACAGGCAAAGGTATAATATTACTTACAAGCTCCACGCTCTCTTTCTTGTCAATTTAAAGAAATTACAGAAAATAAAATCTCATAGGCCTACATCCAAGCACTCGTAGAACAGCAAACTTTCTAATACACGGAAGGATAAACACGGAAGGGAGAACCTGTATTTTTTTGAATGAAAAAAAAAAATGATGCGTTATTTTCGAACAAGCGCCATCTATTGAGTCGAAATTGAACTATCCGAAAGAGCGCCAATTATTGAGTCAAAAATTGAACTTTTATTGAGAAAGAGCGCCATCTATTGAGTCGAAATTGAACTTTCCAAAAACGCCATCTATTGAGTAAAAAATAAACTTTCCAAAAGAGCGCCATCTATTGAGTCGAAATTGAACTTTCCAAAAGCGCCATCTATTGAGTAAAAAATAAACTTAATGAAAGAGCGCCATCTATTGAGTCGAAATTGAACTTTCCGAAAGCGCCATCTATTGAGTAAACAATAAACTTAATGAAAGAGCGCCATCTATTGAGTCGAAATTGAACTTTCCAAAAGCGCCATCTATTGAGTAAAAAATAAACTTAATGAAAGAGCGCCATCTATTGAGTCGAAATTGAACTTTCCAAAAGCGCCATCTATTGAGTAAAAAATAAACTTAATGAAAGAGCGCCATCTATTGAGTCGAAATTGAACTTTCCAAAAGCGCCATCTATTGTCCATCTATTGAGTCGAAATTGAACTTCCCAAAAGAGCGCCATCTATTGAGTCAAAATTGAACTTTCCAAAAGCGCCATCTATTGAGTCGAAATTGAACTTTCCAAAAGCGCCATCTATTGAGTAAAAAATAAACTTTCCAAAAGAGCGCCATCTATTGAGTCGAAATTGAACTTTCCAAAAGCGCCATCTAAATTGCCATCTATTGAGTCAAAATTGAACTTTCTAAAAGAGCACCATCTATTGAGTCGAAATTGAACTTTCCAAAAGAGCGCCATCTATTGAGTCAAAAATTCATCTATTGATCGAAATTGTCGAGTCGTCCGAAAACTTTCCAAAAGAGCGCCATCTATTGAGTCAAAAATAAACTCCGAAAGAGCGCCATCTAGAGTCGAAATTGAACTTTCCAAAAGAGCGCCATCTATTGAGTCGGAATTGAACTTTTTAAAAGAGCGCCATCTATTGAGTCGAAATTGAACTTACCGGAAGAGTGCCATTTATTGAATCGAAATTGAACTTTCCAAAAGAGCGCCATCTATTGAGTCGAAATTAAACTTCTCAAAAGAGCGCCATCTATTGAGTCGAATTGTCCAAAGAGCGCCATCTATTGAGTCGAAATTAAACTTCTCAAAAGAGCGCCATCTATTGAGTCGAAATTGAACTCTCCAAAAGAGCGCCATCTATTGAGTCGAAATTGAACTCCCCAAAAGAGCGCCATCTATTGAGTCAAAATTGAACTTTCCGATAGAGCGCTATCTATTGAATCAAAGTAGAAAATTTCGAACGAGCGCCATGTATTGAATCAATGTAAAAGTTTTCGTACGATTCCCATCTATTGAGTCGACGTAGAAATTACCGAAACAGCGCCATCTATTGAGTCGATGTACGAATCTCTGAACGAGCGCCATCTATTGAGTTAATGTAGAATTTTCCGAAAGAGTAGCATCTATTGAGTCGACTTACCTATTTCCAAAAACGTTATCTATTGAGCTAATGTATAAATTTCCGAACCAGCGCCATTTATTGAACTGACGTAGGCATTTCCAAACTAGCACCATCTATTGAGTCGATGTTGGCATTACAAAAAAAAAAAAAAATAAAATAAATAATAAAATAAATAAAATAAATAATAATAAAAAAAAATAAAATAAATAAATAATAAAATAAAATAAAATAAATAAATGCCATCTTTTGAGTCAATATACACATTTCCGAAAAAGCACCATCTATTCAGTCAATGCAGGAACTTCTTAACGAGCGCCATCTATTGAGCCGATGAGCATTCTGTACTGAACCAATGTATTATTTTTTGAAAGAGGACTATTAATTGAGAAGTAAAATATTCTAAACAAGCGCCATCTATTGAACCTATGTAGAATTCTAAGTGAGAGATTGTGGTGCAATCATTTTCTAGCATTAATTTTGGGACTATAAATTGGTTCTGTGATGATACTGTGACGTCATTACTGAGGTAGAAATCTGGATAGATTCAATCGAGGCTCTGTGTGTCTGTCTGTCTCTCTCTTTTCTTTTTGTTTCTCTCTCTCTCTCTCTCTTTCTATGAATATAAGTATATGAATATATATATATATATATATATTATATATATATATATATATATAATATATATAGAGAGAGAGACACACACACACACACACACACACACACACACACACACACACACACACACACACATATATATATATATATATATATATATATATATATATATGTGTATATGAATCTCTCTCTCTCTCTCTCTCTCTGCATGTGCGTGTATGAGTGTGTGTGCAAGCATTTCTACCTATTTCTAACAAAAACAAAAACAACTATTTTGACACGGAATCCTCAGCTCAAAATAGAAAAAAGGAGAGCAGAGCGCATCGTTACAGACTAAACAATAAATAAGCATTGAAATGGTTATAGAACTTATTATTAAAAGGAGTTTGTTCGGCATAAACCATCATCATAAATCAATCGATATCCTTATTGCTCGTTTTCGTTACCCTTGTTAATCATATAACATTGTGATATTAATATATATATATATATATATATATATATAATATATATATATATATATATTATATATATATAATATATATATTATATATATATAATATATACATATATATATATATATATATATATATATATATATATATATATATATATATATATATGTGTGTGTGTGTGTGTGTGTGTGTGTGTGTGTGTGTGTGTGTGTGTGTGTGTGTGTGTGTGTGTGTGTGTTTCAGCTTCTAAAATTTAACAATAACAAAACCAATAATAAATTCTCTATATAATCACTACAATCACAACATTTTCACCGATATTAATCCCAAAAGCAACAATAATAATAACTAAACAAAATAAGAAATAAATAAAGTAAAACATGAAAAAATAAACATATAACAAACATCAGCAATTCAAATCAACCAGTAACGAAGAATTAGTAAAAGCAAAGAATTGCAACTCAAAATATCAACAAGAAAGCCATGTTGACACCTTGATCACGCGCGGAAGACAAACACTTGGCCAGAAATTTGGAAACGAGAAAATGTGTCATGGCGGGTGAATGGTGGAATAAAAAGGGATTTTGAGTTGATGACGAAAAGAAAAACACACATGAAAGAAAAAGGAGAGATAGAGAGAGAGAGAAGGTAAAAAAATAAGATCACCACAAACCATCCAAAACATTCTCATCCGACACACTTCCTCGCACTTTGCTGCCTATATTGCGCAAACATTCTAAAATATTCTGCGCAGAATAGACGATATTCCTATAAACATCACACACACACACACACACGGAGAGAGACAAATAGACAGAGATAGATAGAGAGAGGGAGAGAAAGAAAGAAACAGAGAGAGCATCCAAGGAGCGATGCCTTACAGGGAGTGGCTCTCCACGAACACCTGCGGGATTAGAAGTCCTCGTGAGCAGGTAACTATAATTCTGTATCTATCCGTTTCTAAGAACTTTCGTCGCCACCGGAAGCGTACTCGCTTTAAACCCTGACTTTAGCATTGTGACATTATCAACAACTAGATGACAATGGCAATAATAAAAGATGATTTTCTGGTGGTGGTGTTGTCGGCGGTTCAATAAACCTTTTAATTAATGAACCTCTTACTATCGCCCCCCCCTCCTCTCTCTCTCTCTCCTCCCTCCTACCACTTCCCTTCTAAAAAAAAAAAGCGAAAAAAAAAAATCACACAGACCTAAAAATATCTTCTGTTGATGACCGACATTCACGACTTAAACTTTCCCGTATGCTGCAACGCTGATGATCAACAATGGCAATTACCTGTTATTCTGACCGCATTTTGTGTGAAGCAATTTGGACTGATGCGTTTGTTAAGAGAAGGGAGGAAGAGGAAGAGGGAGTTAGGGAAGGAGAGGGAGAGGAGGAAAGAGGGTGGGGCGAGGGGAGGGAGAGGAGAAGAAAGAAGGTGTGGGATAAGGAGAGGGAGAGAGGAAAGAGGTGGGGGATAGGAGGAGGAAGAAGGTGTGGGATAGGGAGAGGGAGATGCACAGGGAAAGAGGGTTGGGAGAGGTGGAAAGAGGGAGAGGGAGGATGGAAGAGGAGGGAGAGATAGAGATAGATAGAGAGAGAGAGAGGTGGGCTAACATTTTCTTTCAGAACTCATGCGCTTTTAGAAATCCCACGCCAATTCACACGAAAATCGACCTAAATTCAAAACCAACTCCGGACGATTTCCCATTTTGCGCAAGTCTACAAACTCTCCGATGGCGTGTGTCCATATACGCACGTCCACACATAACGACGACAGAGATAATAATGAAAAAGAGAGATTGTAAATGTTCTCGCGGCGCTGGCAGAGTGTCCTCCAAGCTATCATCTGCAGAACACGCACGACGGCGCCAGACCTGCGTCGCCAAGCTGAACGTCAATAAGTGTTCTTTCGTCAGACGAATCAAGGCCAATGCTTGTTATATCTGTTTATGTAAGTCTTTATTATCATTGCTTTTATCCTGTGGTCATAACTGTCTATCAGCCTCATTATCATATTTATCATTGTTTATTCCATTTCATTCCTGTTATCATCATTAAAATTATTTTCTACTTACCGGTTTACCACATTTTTCTCTTTCCTTTTTTGGCAGAATGACATCGAGATAACAGCTGTTACTTCTGTATCGTTATTATCGTTACTTCTATTACTCTAATTACAAGTATCGAGATCACTGACTATAACTATCATAAATACAGTTTCCTACGACAAGTTTTGCCTTTCTCATCCTCGCTGTTATCACCACAATTCTCTCCAGTCAAGGAAAAAAATAAAAGCTTATTATTCGTTTCTCGCTTACTCCGGGCGCCTGGGACCTTCCTGCCACCAAGTCCCCCTCCGTGCCTGTCGCAGGGCTTTCAGACCCAGGGCTCGCGGGATCCTCTCCGGGGGCCATGGGAGCAGTGTGTAAGTTGTGATTTAAACTGGATTTTGTCTCACCTACAGTACCTGTATTCAATCGTCTCTCACATGTCAATAAATTGGAATCTTTCCATGTAGTGTTCTTGATCTATAGCTGCCGGCACTATTACACTATCCATATCTAGTAATAACTGAATGTGAAAGGATGGCCTGCCTGGCGGACCGTGGGAATAATGGCAGATTGGCCGGCGTCTCGCAACAGAAAGGGTCGGGAACCGCTGCTCTGTTATTAAGATAATAGTGATGGCAGCGACGATGATGATGGCAATAAAGATAACAATAATAATGATGACAATAATACTAACTATAATGAAAATAATAATAATAATGATAATAATGGAAATAATAACAATGATATTGATGACAACAATATTAACAATAATGATAATAACAATAATGATAATAATAATGGTTTTGCTGATAAAGAAAACAATGACGATAACTGCAATAGTAACAATAATGAAAATGAAAATGTTAACAATGATAATGATGACAAGACTACTTCTCTCCTCCCGTCACTAATCTTTCTCGCCTTTCCTTCACCTATTTACTCCCCCACCCAGCCACCCCAGCCACCCCAGTCACCCCTCTCCCCACCCCACCACCCAGCCCCCCTCCTCCCCACCCAACGCTTACACCTGAGCCTTCCAGCCACAGACAACACTAAACCACAGACACAGTGGTCACATGGCAACTAAAACAATGACGTCATCAAGAAGGGGCGGAGACAGCAGGGAAGGAGGGGGTGGCGGTCCCTAAGGAAGGGGTGGCGGTTCCTAAGGGAGGGGTGGGGGTGACTATCCCAAATTAATAACGGGGGGCCTTCACGTAGTACTAGGGGTGTCACGAAGTACTAAGGGGGGTGAAGAGTGGGAGCTAGGGTAAGGGGGAGAGGAAGGTGGTGGTAGGAGGAAAGAGGGAAGGGGAAGAGTGGGGATAGAAGGGAGGTTGAAGGGTAGGGAAGGGAGTGGAGGAAGGGCAGGGAAGGGGGGAAAGGGATGGGGAAGGGGAGGGAAGTGGGCAAGGGGTGGCGGGAGCGTAAGAAAGGGGAAGAAGGGTGGGGAAAGGGGTGAGGAAGGGTAGGGGTGGAGAGGGGGGGAAGGTAGGGAAGTGGGTAGGGGGGTAGGGAAGTGGGAGAGGGGGTAGGGGAAGGGTGGGAAGTGGGAGAGGGGGTAGGGGAAGGGTAGGGAAGGGAGAGGGGGGGAAGGGTAGGGAAGTGGGAGAGGGGGTGGGGAAGGTAGTGGGAGAGGGGGTAGGGGAAGGGTAGGAAGTGGGGAGGGGGTAGGGAAGGGTAGGGAAGGGAGAGGGGGTAGGGGAAGGTAAGGAAGTGGGAGAGGGGTAGGGGGGTAGGGAAGTGGGAGAGGGGTTAGGGAAGCGGGTAGGGAGAGGGGTAGGGGAAGGGTAGGAAGTGGATAGGAGGGGGTAGGGGAAGGGGAGGAAGGGTGAAGTGGGAGAGGGGTAGGGGAAGGGTAGGGAAGTGGGAGAGGGGGTAGGGGGAGGGTAGGGTAGGGCCACCAGCATTGCTCAGGTATTGAGGCAGCGTCAGCGAGTATCAAGTCAAGGTTTGTTTGGCAGATCAAATACCGTTGCTGTTTGAACCATTTTCCCAGTTATTTTTTTTATTCACTTCTCAAGTTATTTCCTTTTCTTCTCTTTTCTTGGCCTCATCTCTATCCCTCTTTTCGTTCTCTTATATCGGTTTTATCATATTTCTCTTTACATTTAAATCATACCACCTATTCCCGTTATATACACAGCATAGTTTATTTGATGGATAAAAAGAAGGATAAATTGATAGATAATCTAATAGACAGATACACAGACACATATATATCCAGAAATAGAAATATAGAGAGATAGATAGACATATATCCATAGACAGAAAAAAAAAAGATTTATAGAATGAATGACAGACAGATGTTGTCTGCGAGGTGGAAGTGCATTCCTTCGTCTTCTGATGCAATATTCATTCCATCCAAGAGCTATACATTTTACTGAAACTCAAAGAAAAAAGAAGAAAGAAAAAAACTTCTAAACTTCCTGTAACATATGACAAAGGAGTGACATTGAGCACCTGACTAGAAGCCGTGGAAGTATGGGATTCTCTCTCTCTCTCTCTCTCTCTCTCTCTCTCTCTCTCTCTCTCTCTCTCTCTCTCTTCTATCTGTCTCTCTCCTCCCCTTCTCTGTCTGTCTGTCCTCTCTCTCTTCTCCTCTCTGTCTCTCTCTCTCTCTCTCTCCTCTCTCTCTCCTCTCTCCCTCTCTCTCCTTCTCTCTCTCTTCTCCCTCTCCTCTCCCCTCTCTCTCTCTCACTGTAACTCACACACACACACACACACTAACACAGACAGCTAAGGTCACGCATCTTCCCAAACGACCTCAACTTTAAAGATCTTCCCATCAAAGAAAGGACAGACACGCACTCTCCCACACCCTCCTCTCACACCCTTTCCTCCTAGTCCTATCGTCCTCCTACATTGCATAAAGCGAATATCAAACTACGAAATGTTGGATTATAGTCGTTATAGTGGAGGGAGGGAAGAGGGAGAAGGAAAAGAGGGGAAGAGGAGGCAGGAAGGGGAAAGGGAAAAAGGGAGAGGAGACGAAGGGGAAAGAGGGGAAGGTAAGGAAGAGGAAGAGAGAAGAGAGAGAGAGAAGAGAGAGAGGAGAGAGAGAGAGAGGAGAGAGAGAGAGAGAGAGAGAGAGAGATGAGAGAGAGAGAGAGAGAAGAGAGAAAAGAGAAGAAGAAAAAAGAAAGAGAAAAAATAAAAAATATTCCAAAAGGTTAACACTGCACGCATAGGCCGCGCCTCCACGCCCCCCCCCCCCCTTCGGCTCGCCCCCCTCCCGCCCTCCCTCCCCCTCCCTCCCCCTCCCGCCCTCCCTCCCCTCCCGCCCTCCCGCCCAGACCATGAGCATCAAACTCTAAATTCTACGCCTTACTAATAGTCCTTGATAGACCTCCCCTCTATTTCTCTTCTTTTGTTATCCATTTTCATATATATTCACTCATCTCTCTACTTTTTTATCATTATTACTTTTTTTTTATTGAAGTTCGGATCGATCAAGCACTTTGGAGACGAACTTGCAGGAAAATAAAATAAGGAAAAAAAAAAAAACAAAAACAAACCAAATATTCCTGAAAAGATGATGGCAAGGACGCTATTCTTGCAACACTGACCAACGTGTTCTTAATAACCAGCAGTTGCTTGCGATTGCAGGATAAATATTGCAAAAATCAGCCCGATACTTTTAGCTTTATCTTTTCACCCTGATATGAACTTTCTTTTCCTTTTTTTAATCGAACTTTAATTCTATAAACTTTTTAGCTTTAAATGAACTTTCTTATTTTATTTTTTAATCGAACTTTAATTCTTAAACCCTTTTAGCTTTATATGAACTTTCTTTCCTTTTTTAATCGAACTTTAATTCTATAAACCTTTTTAGCTTTAATGAACTTTTCTTTTTTTTTTTAATCGAACTTTAATTCTTAAACCCTTTTAGCTTTTATGAACTTTCTTTTCCTTTTTTTTAATCGAACTTTAATTCTATAAACCTTTTTAGCTTTAAATGAACTTCTTATTTTTTTTTTAATCGAACTTTATTCTTAAACCCTTTTGCTTTATATGAACTTTCTTTCCTTTTTTAATCGAACTTTAATTCTATAAACCTTTTTAGCTTTAAATGAACTTTCTTATTTTATTTTTAATCGAACTTTAATTCTTAAACCTTTTTAGCTTTATATGAACTTTCTTTTCCTTTTTTTAATCGAACTTTAATTCTATCTTAAACCTTTTTATTTAAATGAACTTTTTATTTTTTAATCGAATTTAATTCTTTAAACTCCCTTTTTAGCTTTATATGAACTTTTCTTTTTTTTTTTAATCGAACTTTAATTCTATAAAACCTTTTTTAGCTTTAAATGAACTTTCTTATTTATTATTTTTAATCGAACTTTAATTCTTAAACCCTTTTAGCTTTATATGAACTTTCTTTTTCTTTTTAAACGAACTTTAATCTTAACCTTTCACCCTAATATGAACTTCTTTTCTTTTTTAACCAAAACTTTAATTCTATCTTAAACCTTTCATAAGAAAACACTAGGCGACGCATACATCAATATGTCTTAAGGTTGATTCTTCTATGAAACACAATGTTCGATCACGGAAAAACGGACGCAGTCCACCGCTGGTCTGATATCGTGACAGAAGATACCCGCACCAAAAGAAGAGGGAAGAGAAGAGAGAGAGGGAGAGGGAGAGAGAAGGAGAGAGAGGAGAGGGAGGAGAGAGAGAGAGAGGAGAGGAGAGGGCAGACGAGACAGAGAGGATGAGAGAGGGCCGTCTGAGGGGGGAGAGGGAGAGGAGGAGAGAGAGGGAGAGAGGGAGCAGAGAGAGAGAGAGAGAGAGAGAAGAGATGATGAGAGAGAGAAGAGAGAAAGAGAGAGGAGAGAGAGAGAGAGAGAGAGATGATAATAAAGACGACGGGATGGCTGGCAGGGGTATTCCAATGAGAAACCGAAAAAGTAGGCGGAGAGATAACAAGATAATTACACCCGAAATACTGGGGTGTGATATTCGCCCATCTATTTTATATCGTGCGTATTTAAATTCCTCTCCGAATCCTTCCCTTCTCTATTCTCTCTATTATCTCTCTCTCTCTCTCTCTCTCTCTCTCTCTCTCTCTCTCTCTCTCTCTCTCTCTCTCTCTCTCTCTCTCTCTCTCTCTCCTCTCTCTCTCTCTCTCTCTCTCGCTCTCTCCCTCTCTCTCTCTCTCTCTCTCTCTCTCTCTCTCTCTCTCTCTCTCTCTCTCCTCTCTCTCTCGCTCGCTCTCCCTCCCTTTCCTCCCTCTCTCCCTCTCTATCTCTCTCTCTCTCCCTCCCTCTCTCTCTCTCTCTCTCTCTCTCTCTCTCTCTCTCTCACTCTCACTCTCTCTTCTTCCATTTCCTTTCACTCATATCTCACTCATAATCGCCCCCGCTCGCCACTCCTTCCTTCACTAATAAGAGTGATAACAGCTGACCAAATATCACAAACCATAATCAACCTGCATTTATAACCATGCATAATAACTCAGCTAAATACAGTATCTGGGAATTTTAAAAATAATAATGATATAAATAAACAATAAAATAAAATAAAAATTCACGTTATTCACGCGCCGAACTACTTAAAAAAAAAAAACACATATCAAATAATTTATCAAAGGATAAAAGAGAGAGAGAGAGAGAGAGAGAGAGGAGAGAGAGAGAGGAGAGAGAGAGAGAGAGAGAGATGAGAGGAGAGAGAGAGAGAGAGAGAGAGAGAGAGAGAGAGAGAGAGAGAACGATTTACACGTCGAACTAATTAAAAATAACTATCAACTAATTTATCCAACAATAAACAAGAAAAGAAAGAAAGAAAAAAAACACTACTTACCCGTATAAGGTGTTCTATTGCGCTATATGTAACAACAACGCCCATCCGCGTGGTTATGTTATTGCGACACGGAATCGGACACCGCGCTTCTTTACTTTGCTACACACCTTTAACAAATTAGGAAAAATAAAGCAACGTACTTTGCCGAGAGAGGAAGAATGGGCGATTTCAATAAAATGCGGGAACGGGAACAGGCGGAACCACAGCTTTTGCGTGGAAAACAAGAGGAATAAAAATCAAATTTAACCAACAAATTTCAGAAGTCAGGGTGTTGGGCAAAGGAAGGCGAGAGAAGAATCACGTGCGGGATCCAATACGCGCGGCTCGAGGATGAAGTATTAATCGTGGAGCAGGAATAAGGAAGCCAGGGCGGAGCGAAATGGAGGCCGCGGGAATGGTATTCTTCTTTTGTGCGGCTTCGAGAGCGGGTCGATATAAACTAATAGCGAGCGGTGAACCGGAATTACCGTAGAAGCATTTGGACTCGAGTACATCGGGTCCGTTCAAAAAAAACACTTCTGGGTCCAACGGCCAAACGAACTAAAATTTGGAAATAAAAAATAAGGCAACAGCATTGCGGAGGAAGAAAATTAGGTAAAGAGGGAATAAGAGACATGGGGGAGGGCAGCGCGGGAAGGGGCGAGGGCAAGATGGAAAGCAGAAAAAGGGAGCGCTTGAGGTCGAGCTGGTGAGTCATTGGTGCTGCGGACGCGTAACAAACACCATTTAGCAAAAGAAATAGTTAGAAGAGACAACTGGACACACCTTAGATGGGGGACTATAAAAACTATAATAACACCTTGCTACTCATTAACTCTGGACAAGTATCCAATACATTTGGAAAACGCCATAAAAAAATTTGCGATAAATAAAAAATAGCGAAGATCGAGGAATCGTCTGCGCGGCGAGAATATAGGGCAGGGGCACACGCATAAACGGGAAAAAGATACAAGAAATAACGCTGGAATGTTCGAAATTGACGGGGCGGGAATTGATAGCTAGCATATAGAAAATACGCGGAGAAAAAAGCAATGGCCAAATCACGATTCACTTAGAGTACCTTCTCCTTCACGAAGTGCAGCTGGTCAGCAGAAACAACTGCGGTGGTATTCTCGCTGAAGCCGATATACTTATAGGCCTGATGGCTCGGATGGGGAAGATGCGAAGAAAAGAGGGGGACTGGCCAGGAGGTGCGATGGAAGTCGCACGGGATGGGGAGATGGGTGGTGCCGAGTTTCTTCGATGAATGCTTTGGAAAAATAAAAATATAATAGTAAAGAAGTCAGGGTTAGGAGTGGTATATATATTTTTTTTTACGTCAGGCATGGGCAAGCTAAGAAGCAGGATGGGGAGGCAGAGAGGAGAGGAGGGGAAGGAGGATCCGAATGAATAAAGGGAGGGGGAGGGCGGGAGATGTAAACAAACAAACGAAGCGAGGGGGATCGACTGATTCAGGATAGTAAAAGCCGGAATGAAGAGGTTATATCAAAAAAGCCAAATCCGGCTGGTTAACTCAAATTTTAAATTGGACCTCTCTCCATTAAGAAGGAGGAAGCAGCGCGGACTTGCGTCATGATGTAAAAGGGGGTACGAAGTCCTGAATACGACAACGCAAGAGGACGGAGAAAGCAGCGGAAAGATTTTTAGAAAAAGAGAAGGCAGGGAGGGGAGGCGAGGGGAGATGTGGGAAGGGGAAAACAAAACAAGAAAGAAAAGGGCGGGGGGGGAGGAGGAGCGGAGGATAGGAGATGTGCAGAGGCAACGAAAAAGAGGGAGGAGGGACGCGCAAGGATATGTCGGGCGAGNTCCATCGTCTGGGTTGTAAACATTTTAAAGTGGTTGGTGTTTGCGCACCACGCACGCACAACAGGCACACAGAACACACACCTCACACACATTAACACACACCACACACACCAGCACACACACACACACACACACACAACAACACAAACGACACACACACTCACACCCACACACACACACACACACAACACACACACACACACACACACGCACACACACACACACACACACACACACACACACACACAACACACACACACACACAACACATCACCACACCACACACACAACTACTACAGAAGTTACAACTATTTCTTTCTATCTTTTATCGAAATGTCTAATCACGGCAACATATGCAAAAAAAAAAAAAAAAAAAAAAAAAAAAAAAACAAAAAAAAAAGCGATACTAAAAATGATTAAATTCCAAACGCGAATGATACATTCAATCAAGCTGTGAGATTCCTAGTGATTAAATGAATATTTAACAAAGAAGTGATCATATGATACCAAAATGAATAAAGAAATGTCTAACACAGAAGTGATATGATACCAAAATGAGTAAAGAAATGTCTAACAGAAAACAAGAAGATACCAAAATGAGTAAAGAGATATTCTAAGAGAAACAGATATGATAACAAAATGAGTAAAGAATATCTACAGAGAAGTGATTGATACGAAAAGAAATAATGAAATATGACCAAAATGAGTAAAGAATATCTAACAGAAGAAGTGAATATGATACCAAAAATAAGGAAAAGAAAAATATCTACCAAAAAGAGACATGTTACCAAATGAGTAAAGAGATATCTAACAGAAAAGAATGATCTGATTATCCAAAATGAGTAAGAAAGAGATGAAGTGTCAGAAAAGAAGATATATACCAAAAATGGAGTAAGAAGTGTCTAACAGAGAATGATATGATACCAAAAATCAAAGAAACTATAATTAACAGAAATAGAAGAGATATGATACCCAAAATGAGGAAAGAAATGTCTAACAGAGAGTCAGTGAATATGATAACCAAACATGAGTAAAGAAATATCTACCAGAAAAGAGACATGATACCAATGAGTAAGAAATTGTTTTTATAGAGAATTGACATGATACCAAACGGGCTCGATTGCAAACACATACACAGAGAGTGTGACTTATATACAGGAAATTCTACGTCTATGCAATACGAAGCTTTGCAAGAAATCACAAAGGGAGCCAAACAACTGCTCTGATTGGCTAATTATTCAAAATTATTTGATTGATCTAGAACACAATCTGTGAGTCCGATACACCTGGTACTAATGACGTCATAGATATTGTGTTGAGAGTCAGTCCTGGTACTTTCTTGACGTGTTTACCTTCTTAAAAAAAAAAAAAAAAAAAAAAAAAAAAAAGAGCAGAGAGAGAGAGAGAGAGGAGAGAAGAGAGGAGAGCGAGAGAGAGAGAGAGAGAGAGAGACGGAGAAGAGAGAGAGAGAGGAGGAGAGAACGAGAGAGACGAGAGAGAAAGAAAGAGGAGGAGAAAGAGAGAGAGAAAAGAGAAGATTTTGTTCCATAAGACTCGTGAGGATGATTTTCATTTTTTATTATTTATTATTATTTTGTTTATATAAACTCTCTTAAGAACTTAATGCATGCTCTATATCAGGTTTAATGAACATCTTCAATAATTTTCCTTATAGTTAATACATGTGACTGGAAAAGAAGGTTGCTGTGCCAGGAAAAGAGTTAAATAGATAAAAATGAATAAATAAAATAAAATAAATAAAGATGAATAAAAACAAAAATAAAAATAATAAAGATAAATAAAACCGAATTCGAAAGAGTCTAAATAAAGAAGAAGGTTGCTGCGCCAGGAAAAAGAATAGTTAAATAAAAAAGGAATAAATAAAATCAAATAAATAGAGATAAATAAGTAGATAAGAATTTCAAAAATAAATAAAACCGAATTCGAAAGAGTCTAAATTAAGAAAAGACAAAACAAAAAGCAAACAGGATGTATCTTGACGAATAGAAGGCGTGTCTTCCTAAAAAACAAAAGCTATTCAGAAAATAATTATGGATTAATAAAAGGAACAAGAAGGAGAGGAATTAATTAGAGCCAAGAAACTAATAAAGTGACTTAGAAGTATGAAATACCAAAGAGGGAGCCAGCAAACAAAGGAAATAGTGAATTTGGTTGTGT
>NW_020868790.1:175139-180139 GCF_003789085.1 Penaeus vannamei
TCTCGTGGTTTCCTTCTCCACTTTATCATTACGGTTCTCTTCTTATTTTTCCTTCTCTTCATCATAATCACCCTTCTCCTCCTCATACCTAATATTATTACGTTTATAATTCATCTTTTTCTTCTTCTTCTTCCTCTTCTTATTTTTCTTCTTCTCCTCCTCCTTCTCTTCATCATAATCACCCTTCTCCTCCTCATACCTAACCTCTCCTTCTACGTCTTCTTAATTTTCTTCTTATCTTTCTCATCCTCCTTTCTCCTTAGTTTTCACTTTCCCCTAGTCTCTTTTCCTCTTCTATATTTTTTTTCTTTTTTTTCTGCTTTAGTTAGGACAATATGTCAAAATCATCCTTCCTAAATGAACAAAGTGAATGTAGAAAAAAAGTAAAATAGCGAATAACAAAAAGGGAGGAAATGGGAGAAAATGAGAAAAAAAAACAAAAATAAAGGGGAAACGATAAAAAAAGGTTGAAGTGAATTAAAGGATAGAAAATGTTCGATAGAGTTCAATAAATGTTTGAGAGAGACTAGTGAACGATAGATATGATCATAGAGACAGATAAACAGAGAGGGAGAAGAGACGAGAGAGGAGAGAGAGAAGAGAGCTAAGATGATGAGACTTGCGGCTGTGGCTGGCGTGAGAGGAAAGAGATTTCACAGAAGACAGCTATCTTGTGTCCCGTGCTTTGGTTCCTGGACACCACAGAGAAGAGACCGTAGCATCGATACCGAAAGTAGGACAGCTCCTCGTCTCGAGAGAGCCGTCGTATTGAGAACGGAGCCACGTAGCTCTGTATCGTTGGCCTGACGCGGAGACGTTTCGTATGGCGAGGAAGGAGGGAGATGACAGAAAGAAAGAGAGGGAAAGAGAGAGAGACAGACATGAACGGTTAAGAGACAGAGAGAGAGGACATGAAGACAGAGACAGAGCAGAGAAGCAAAGAAAGAAAGAAGCAAGGTAACAGGCAGAGACAGGACGAGAGCAAAAAGGGAAACAGAAACCAGTACCGCAACTCATTTGCAACTCGACAGCATTAATGCCAAAAAAAAGTTCATCATGACTCGTCTGTCTCTACCTTGCAAAACAAGAAAACAAATTGAGGATGAGAGAGAGAGAGGAGAGAGAGAGAGCATAGAGAGAAGAGAGATCGAGAGGAGAGAACGAGAGAGACGACCGAGAAGGGCGATCGAGATGACGCATGAGAGACGAGAAGAGAGAGATGAGATACATGCGAGAGACAGAAGACAGACAGACATGACACGAGAAAAGTAAAAAAAGAGAGGAGGGTGGGGATGACGATGAGGAGAGGATGAGAGGAAGAGAGATAGAGACGAGGAGAGAGTGAGTGAGAGAGAATGGAGAGAGGAGAGAGACGCGAGAGAGGATGAGGAGAGATGAGAGAGAGTAGGATTAGTGGGGCCGGTAGAACGATACCTGATGAGGGGAGAGAGGATGGGTGGGGAGAGGGACGTAGAGAGAGAGGAGGGGAGAGAGAGAGAGAGATGCGGAGAAAGAGATGAGGGGAGATGACCTGAATCGAGAGATCGAGAGAGACGATGAGGACTGGAAGAGAGAGAGGGGGGAAGAGAGAAAAGAGAAAGAGTGAGAAGGAGAGAGAGGGAGAGGAAGAGACGAGGAGATGGTGGGAGATGAGAGAGAGCGGGGATATGCGTGGGGTAAGAGCAGAGAAGGACCGAGAGACCGAAGAACCAGATGACATGACGGAGAGGCCCAGTGCATACGACGAGAGAGAGAGAGCACAGACAATGACAGACCAGACCGAGAAGAAAGAAGAAAGGAAAAGAGGAGAGAGAGATGAGAGACAGACAGACGAACGGACCAAACAGACGAGAAGAGAGAGAGGCACGATAAGAGACGAGGAAGAGGATGGAGGAAAGAGCCGCACAGGAAGAGAAGAGGAAGGGAAGAGAAGAGAGACAGGAAGCGAGAAGGACAGGCAAGACAGACAGACAGACATGACAGAAAGGAAAAGAGAGAGAAGGAGAGAAAATGGAAAATCGAGGTCTCTATCAACTCATTATAAAGTCGACAATTAAGCATCAAAGTTTCTACATGAATCGGGATCTCTGCATGAACAATGATCAAAAGGACTTGGGGGAAATAGGACAGAACAGGAGAAATGGAAATCAAAAGAAAATTTAATGGCAGAATAGGAAACCAGGTATTTGGCAGCACAGATTAAGTAGATAGAGATAAAAAAAAAAAAAACACAACAAAAACAACACATGTATAAAGAAACACACTTTATAACAGACCATACCTTGTACCACGTATACGTTACATACGTGGGCGGAAAAGATATTTAACAGCCTTGCTATTTTACGTGAGAGAAACAAAAGCAAAGACAAAACTGGTAGGGTTGCCAAGGAGAACTTTTGTGGTCTTATATACTACTATTATCTGAAATGGGAAGGATTCTGTGTTACGTCACGGCTCGATTACACACACACACATACATACATACACTTGAACACACACATTCACTCGCGAACAACATACACACACACATTCGCTCGCGAAACACACACACACGCGTCGCACACACACACACAAATACAAAAGAACACACACATACACACTCGAACAAGAAGCACACACACACAGACACACACGCACAAACAGAACACACACATATTCACTCGACACACACAAACAACACGCACACACACACACAAAAAAACAAACACACGCACACACACACAAACAAGCACACACACACACACACACTACAAACACACCACACACACACACACACACCACACACACACACACACACACACACACACATACACACACACACACACGCGCGGCGCGCGCCTAAACCTTAAACGAATAAGTCAAGTAATATGATCCCCTACGATTTCTTAAGTATCTTTCTCTCCCTTGATTACGAAGATGCGGTTTTCTGGAGGAACGTGAGAAGCGGAGAAGCTATGCTAACGCTGTACGAAAATAGCCCTTATGACGTAACCAAGAGCTGTTTCTCTGTCCTTCTTCATTAGGCTTTTTGAAGAAAATCAGTCGATAGATTCAATTAAATGATAGGAAGAAATAAAAGTATGAATATTAGACTGTTAGGTCGGGTTGATTGAAGGGTTTCGTTCTCGTTATTCACTTGGTATAAAAGAATAAAAAAAATAAAAAGAATAAAAAAAGAATATTCCTGCGATACTAGAGTATCATTTTTTTAAAAATCGCGTACCCTTGTTTCTTGTTCTTTCTTTCTTTCTTTCTTTTTCCTTTGTTTCTTTCTTATTAACTGAAACATTATTTCGTTCATTTCGTTGACAGCTTATCTCCCCACCTTCCATGCGTGTTATTATAAGGTAGAAGTTCTGTTTATATATATATATATATATATATATATATATATATATATTATATATAATATTTATATATATATATTATATATATATATATATATTATATATATATATATATATATATATATATATATAGAGAGAGAGAGAGAGAGAGAGAGAGAGAGAGAGAGAGAGAGAGTGCATGTGTGTATGTGTGTCTGTGTGTCTGTGTGCATATTATATCCACGTGTTTGTGTGTCAGTACGTGTGTGTGTGTATATGTAATGTATGCATTTATTTATTCATTGTCATGTTATATACTGTGTAGATTTATCCATTACAGTACCAACTTAGACCACGATTAAACAGCATTACACGCTGACCTGAGTTTCCTCTACCGACTACGACATAAGTAAAAAATAACTAAAAATATTATGGTCGCATGTTCGGATTTCCTCTACTTTTTTTAAATCTATATCCTCGGTTCCCTTTCAAAATTAGTGACGGAAAGATAGTCTGATAAGCCTCAGCAATACGAGAGAGAGAATCCGAATGCTATGAAAGTAGAGTCCCTGACGAAGCCCCTTTCCCCTCCCCTTCCCTCCCTCTACTCCCCCCCAACACCCTACCCCGCAACACCCCTCCTTCCTTTCTCTTTGTACCTTCATTATCCTCTCTCTTTTCGCCTCCCTTCTGCTTTCCCCTCAAGCTAGACATGGGATGCTACTTCTTCTCTCTCTCATCCTCACGGTTAATGAACTCACACGGCGACCAGATACATGGAAAGGACAGCTTTCATCTGCGCGTGGCCAGGGCGGGAGAGAGGCAGCGGGTACAAAGTTTTTTTTTTTTCTTTTTTTCGTCTCCCAGCGCTCTCTTTGTGTTTATCAAAATGTCGCTGGTTTCGTTCTTATTTTTTGTTGTTGTTTTTCCTTTTGTTTCTGGTGTTTATTGGTTTTTCTTTTCTTTTCTTTTTTGTCTTTGTTACTCTTTTCTCCTATTGTTGTCCCGTCCGTCTCTCTGTCTCTGTCTGTTTGTCTGTTGTCTCTCTCGTCTCTCTCTCTCTCTCTCTCTCTCTCTCTCTCTCTCTCTCTCTCTCTCTCTACTCTCTCTCTCTCTCTCTCTCTCTCTCTCTCTCTCTCTCTCTCTCTCTCTCTCTCTCTCTCTCTCTCTCTCTCTCTCTCTCTCTCTCTCTCTCTCTCTCTCTCTCTCTCTCTCTCTCTCTCTCTAATTATCTCGTTCTCTATGCCACGTAATGAACATGGATGAGGACCATATCATAATTACATTAGTCAATAAATAATACACGGGAGAGAGGAAACAAATTAAGGAGACGGAGAGGAAGAAGATTAGGAGGAGGGGGAGGAGGAGGAGGAGAGAAGAAGAAGAAGAAGAAGAAAGAAAAGAACAAGAATAAGAAGAAGAAGAAGAAGAGAAAAGAAGAAGAAGAAGAAGAAGAAGAAGAAGAGAAGAAGGAAGAGAAGAGGAAAGAGAGAGAAGGGAAGGAAGGAAGATAGAGAAGGAAAAAAAGAGGAGAAAAAAGGAGAAGAGAAGGATAAAAGGAAAGGAAAGGAAGAGAAAACAGAATGAGAGAACAGATAGAAAACAAAAAGAAAATGCCCTCCCAATCTACTCAAAACAGTCACAAAAGAAAAGAACAGAAAAAAATAGATAAAA
>NW_020868790.1:185139-190139 GCF_003789085.1 Penaeus vannamei
TCTTGCGAACGAAGAGCAAAGTGGAAAAGTACAAAGAATAAATGAAGATGGTTTGTGACGAGACAAAGTGGAAAGAACTGAGATGGTCTTGGAGAAAGTAAAAAAGACGTAGAGCGAGAAAAAGTGGAAAAGTAAAAAGAATCAAACTGAAGATGGTCTTGTACGAGAGCAAAGTGGAAAAGTAAAAGAATAAACTGAAGATGGTTTGCGACGAGAAGCAAAGTGGGAAAGTAAAAAGAATCAAACTGAAGATGGTCTTGTGACGAGAGCAAAGTGGAAAGTAAAAAGAATCAAAAATGAAGATGGTCTTGTGAAGAGCAAAGTGGGAAAGTAAAAAAAGAACAAAAGATGGTCTTGCGACGAGAGAAAAGTGGAAAAAGTAAAAAAGAATCAAACTGAAATGGTCCTTGTGAAAAGTGGAGAAAAGAGTAAAAAAGAAATTCAAACTGAGATTGGAAAGAGATATCAAATGATAACTAAGAGGTGGTAACCGAGAGAAAAAGATATCAAAATTGATACGGGAAAAAAGAATAAGATCAGAAAGTTCAATTCACGATAAACTTGTAAAAAACTTCCAAAAGAAAATATGAATAGGTTGAAAATAGAAAACCAAGAATACACACAAAAGAGGGTGTTTTTTTTATACATAAGACGTACAATGCAAAAAAACAACAAAATATCTAAACCGCTAAAACATTTTACGTAAAAGACTAGAGATAAAAAAAAAATAGTTTAACGACCTCAATAAAAACATCTTACATACAAAACATAATAGATTTCTTTTTCCCTCGACTGAAAAGAAATTTTTAAAAAATCTTCAAAAAAGATAGCGTCGCCGTAGCTTGCTGAATAAGAACTCAAACATCATTCCAACATCACATGCCTATTTGCAACATTTCAGCGCGCTCCCGTATGCAACATAACGACCCTGCACTAAACCTCGCTCAAGAATCCTGCCAGACGATGCTCTGCCAGGCGCTCGGGGTTGAGACGGGAATTCCCAACCTGCTTCACATTCTAAAGATTGAAGGAGACATTCAGGCCGATAGTGTGTGTGTGTGTGTGTGTGTGTGTGTGTGTGTGTGTGTGTGTGTGTGTGTGTGTGTGTGTGTGTGTGTGTGTGTGTGTGTGTGTGTGTGTGTGTGTGTGTGTGTGTGTGTGTGTGTGTGTATATAAATTTCACACACACTTAATAAATATTTCAACTCCTTTGTCTGTTTAAGCGGACATTTCTCTCTCTCTCTCTCTTTATTTCTGCTACTTACCACATTGCTTTCTCTTCCTTTCCTTCTCTTCCCCATCCTTCCCTACCTTTCGCCTTCTTCCTCTTTATCTTTCCCTTCTTTGTGTGTGTGTGTGTTTATATTTATATGTGTGCGTTCATATGTGTATACCTGTGTTTATGTGCATAGATCCTCCAGGCAAGTCCGCACACGTTCATATGCTATCCCTGTGTGTGTGTGTGTATGCGTGTATGTGTGTGTGTGTGTGTATGTGTGTGTGTGTTTGTGTTTGTGTGTGTGTGTATTTATATCTATATATGTGCGTGCATATATGTGTACCAGTGTTTATGTGCATAGATCCTCCAGGCAAGTCCGCACACGTTCATATACTTCCCCTCTGTGTGTGTGTGCGTGTGTGTGTGCGTGTGTGTGTGTGTGTGTGTGTGTGTGTGTGTGTGTGTATTTATATTTGTATATGTGCGTGCATATATGTGTACCTGTTTTTATGTGCATAGATCCTCCATATTCATATACTTTCCCTTCTTTTCTCCTCATTTCTATCCTGCTCCTCACTCGTCACAGGTCCGCCGTGCCCCCACATTACTCCGTGTACCCGTCAGGTGTCAGTGCATTAGACATTCTCTTCTGGAGGCACGTCAGCCAGCCAGGGATTAAAACTTGCGGGTTGCTAATCTTACCAGACCCAAGGAACAGTTTTCCCTGTTTCTCCGTCTCTCTTTCTTTCCCTCTCTCTCTCTCTGTTTGTTTCTCTTAGTCTCTGTTTGTTTATCTGACTGTCTGTTCTGTCTCTGTCTGTCTGTCTGTTTGCCTGTAACTCTCTCTCTCTCTGTCTGTTTGCCTCTCTCTCTCTCTCTCTCTCTCTCTCTCTCTCTCTCTCTCTCTCTCTCTCTCTCTCTCTCTCTCTCTCTCTCTCTCTCTCTCTCTCTCTCTCTCTCTCCTGTCTCCCTCTCCTTCTCCATCTCCCTTTGTACCCCCATTCTGTGTGCGTTGCGGACCGTGTAACAAGCTAGTCAAATATAACAGACAGTGATCAATAACTGTAAACAATTATGCAAGTATAACAACCCTTTCACAACGTCAAAAGCAATGAATATTTGTTAAAAAAGAAAGACACTCTTTTGTCATCGCTAAAACACTTAATTAAACGATTGATATCTTTATCTATGTGATTGCTTGTGCGCTATGTGTATACGCTTTTTTCAAATATTTTCGATTTATTTGCTATTTTTGCCTCATCTATCAGCGCATCCATTTATCAGTAAATCCTGTCATGTGTCACATTACGAGTTAGTCATTTTTCATATTATCAGGCAGTCAGTCAGGTCGTCTGCCAGTCTGATCTCTCATAAAATGTAGCCAGTTAGTTCTATCTTTGTCTGTCTGTATGGAATAGCTATTTCTAGCCTCCTGTCTGTCTGTCTCTCTGCCGTTTGCCTCTTTGTTTCTCTCTTCCTGTCTATCTGCCTGTCTGCCTATCTCTCTGTCTATTTTTCTTGCTGTCTTTCTCTCTGTCTGTGTTTCCCTTTGTCTGCCATTCCCTCAGTCTATCTTTTTCTCTGTCTCTAATTCTCTCTGTCTGTCTTTCCCTCTGTCTATCTTTTTCTGTCTCTCTCTCTCTCTGTCTTTCTCTCTGCCATTCTTTCTCTCTGTCAGTCTTTTTATATCTCTCTTTCCTTATGTCTGTCTTACTCTCTGTCTCTCTCTTTCTCTCTACCATTCTTTCTCTCTGTCTCTCTCTTTCTGTCTTTCTCTGACTCTCTCTCTCTGTCTTTCTCTCTGTCTCTCTCTCTGTCTGTCTGTCTATTATCCTGTCTGTCTTATTTGTGGCAAGTACTCTGTGTAGGAGCAGTTAGCCTGTCAGTTTATGCACATCAATCATTTATGCGATTATCGGAAAATTTAGGATGAAGTTATGAGGGGAAATGGGTAGAGGGGAAAGGGGAGGAGAAAAGAAAGGGAGGAGAGGGAGAAAGGGAGGGGAAGGGGGCTTAAAGAGAAACGGGGGATGAGAAAAGGAAGGGAAGGCTTAAAGAGAACAGGAAAAGGGAAGGAGGGAAATAGGGGAAACGGAGAGGATATAATGAGGAAATGGGGATGGGTAAGGGGAAAGGGAGGGGGAGAGGAGGGGTAACTCAGATAAAAAAGGGGATGTGAGAAGGACGTTTAAGGAGGAAAAGGAGGGAAGTGGGAGGGGGCAGATGAGGGGCTTAAGGTTAAGGGAAGGGAGAGGGAAAGGGAAAGCGAGGGAAAGGGAAAGAGGGACGATGAGGGAAGGGGAAAGGGAGTGGGCAAGGGAAAGAAATGGATGGGAGATGCGAAAGGTAGACGGAGGAGGGAGAAAGAAGGAGAATGAATATCTTGAGAATGTATGTTTTGTTTCGTGGAATTGCGAAGGGCCCCTCTAGCCGTCTTTGATATCTTTAACATTATCATCATCATCCTTATCATTATTATCATTAATGTTGTTAATATTATCCTTATTGTTCTTGTTATTGTTATTACCATCACCATCATTATTGTCATTTTATCATTATTATTATTATGATCGTTATTATGTCATATGTAAGTAGTTTGAAAAATTCTTCTTTCTCTACCTTTCCGTCAGTCTCTCTTTGTCTGTCTCCCTCTCCCCTCTTTCCTCACGACTGCACAGCATCTACACCGTGCTCATTAATCATAATGAAAACCTAACCCCCCTTTCCCGCTTCAGGCCGAGCGATGCCGGAGTGAGACGCCCTCGGGAGCCCGCCCCCCTTGCTTCGCCGCCCCCCCCCCTCGCCCTGCCAGCATGAGCGCCCCGGATCAAAGCGCCGCCGCCTTCGAGACCCCGTTCCCGGCGCACCTCCCGGAGCCGGAGCGCTAGGGGCGAGAGCAGGACCGGAGCAGAGGACCGCCGTCGGATCTCCTGAGTTCGCGAGGAATGGCGATGTATGAGGAGCAGCCGAGCGCGCTTTCTCAGGCGGCCGCCAGCGTCCTGGGGCCGAACGCGAGCGACCCCGCGGCTGCCTTCCGGGGGGCGGCCGACGCGCGCTACGCCGAGGCCTCCAACATCGTGGCGGCGGCCGACTACTACGCCGACGTGGAGCTCGACTACGCGGCGGCGGCCAACCTCACCAACGGCACCAACTTCACGGCCGCCATCCCGGACAGCCTCACCAACATCAACATGACGCAGCTGATCGCCTACTCGCTCCTGTTCCCCTTCGCCGCCATCGGGAACCTCATGGTCTTCGTCGCGCTCTTCCGCAGCCGCCACCGGAAGTCCCGCGTCAACATGATGATCATGCACCTCTCCCTGGCCGACATGATCGTCACCTTCGTCTTCCTGCCGACGGAGATCACGTGGCACGTCACCATCGAGTGGGTCTTCGGCAACTTCGGCTGCAAGATCTACAAGTTCTTCTCGGCTTTCGGCTTCTACATGTCGTCCATGGTGCTCGTCTGCATCAGCCTCGACCGCTACTTCGCCGTTCTCCACCCGCTCAAGGTGAACGACGCGCAGAGACGGGGCAAGATAATGCTGTTCTTCGCCTGGCTCATCTCCGCCGTCATCTCGCTCCCGCAGGTGAGGCCGGGTGCATGGGGGGGGGGGGGGGGGATAGGTGGGGGATAGGCTTAAGAGGGGGAGAGAAATGTCGGAGAGATGTCGGTGCGAGGAGAGCGAGGGAGTGAGAGTAAAAAAGAGAAAGAGTTAGAGAAAGAGAGAGAGGGAGGGAAAGTGAGAGAGAGAGAGAATGAGAGTGAGAGAGAGAGAGA
>NW_020868790.1:192639-195139 GCF_003789085.1 Penaeus vannamei
CTCTCTCTCTCTCTCTCTCTCTCTCTCTCTCTCTCTCTCTCTCTCTCTCTCTCTCTCTCTCTCTCTCTCTTCTCTCTCTCTCTCTCTCTCTCTCTCCCTCTCCTTCTTGCTCTGTCTCTTTCTCTCCTCGCTCTCATTTCTCTCTACCACTATCCCTCTCTTAACCTCTATTTATCCATCTATCTATTTACCCTTTTATTTTCCTTACCACTCTCTCTGCCATCTCTTTGTCCGTCACTATTTTCTATTTGATTTACTGATAACCTCATCATTTAACTTTGGACAACACAAAGCAAGATATAATTCTATCGAGAACTTTCATTATTTAATCAAACGACGTCGATCAAATTATAATTACGATAAAGATTATATCCTATTATTCCCTGGTGCATCACTGTTATTCACGGTCTCCCAAAATAAACAGTTTGATAACTGAAATACATCGTTTGTCTTTGATCTTTAGCCATTAATTTCATACTCTTCTGATTCCGTTCAAGGGAGCATGAAATTATTTGTGTCTGTAGAGCAAGTAAGTTATTTATGTGGGAAAAAAAAAGAGAGAGAGAACGAAAAGGTGTTTTGATATCTCTCTATTGATTTTTTTCGTCTTTTATTGTTAGTTCGGATCTCCGTCATGTCTTATTTTAGAAGAAGAAAAAAAAATTATTATCCCGTTACAGGTCATATACACTATACCTTATCTTCACAAACACATCTGCTCACTCAATCTTCTCTCTGATGTATCATGTATGGCATTATCCTCTCTTTCATTTTTTTTCTTTATGTCTTCTTATTTTTCTCTCATTCTCATATTATTCCGATGCGAATGACTAAGTTCCTCCAATTTTCTATAAGAATTAAAGGTCCGTGTAATTGAGTACCATGACATGCAAATATTTTCCTTTCTCTCTCTCTCTTTCCATCTCTCCCTCTCACACTTTTCCTTTCTCTCTCTCCCTCCTTCCATCCATCTTTCTCCTTTTCACTCTCCTTTCATTCCTTCCTCTCCCTCTTTCCTTCCCTCTATCCCATCCTCTCTCTCTCTCTCTCTCTCTCTCTTCTCTCTCTCTCTCTCTCTCTCTCTCTCTCTCTCTCTCTCTCTCTCTCTCTCTCTCTCTCTTCTCTCTCTCTCTCTCCCTCTTTCCATTACTTCCTATCCCTCTCTTCCTCCTTCCACCCGTTCCTCTCCCTCTCTTCATTCCGTCCCTTCTTCTTCCTCTCTCCCTCCTCTCGCCTCTTCCTCTCCTTCTCTCTCTCCTCTCACCCCTGTTTCCATCTCCCTCCCTTCTCCTCATATTTTTACATTCCTTTCATTTCTCTCTCTCCCTCTCTCCTTCCTTCCGTCCCTTCTCCCTCTCTCCCTCCTCTCCCCCTTCCTCTCCCTCTCTCCCTCCTCCACCCCTTCCTCTCCTTCTCTTCCTCCTCCCATCCCTCCCTCTTTCCATCTCACCTTTCCTCCCTTTTCCCCCCTCTCTCCCCTCCATCCTCCCCTTCCCTCCCCCCCCCTCTCCCACCACCCCTCTTTCCCTATTTATCTCTCTTTCCTAAACAAAACATTTTCTATCCCTAACTTCATCATAAACTACTTGCACGGTCGATAAGGGCGATAGTTATAGGCTTACATTGTTTTGCTCTTTACATGAAAGGTGTAAACAAGAGGATATTTGTCTGTTCATTTGTTTGTATCTGTTTTCTGTTTTTTTTTTTTTTTTTTTTTTTTTTTTTTTTTAAGATAAGAGTTTATCTTCTCAAATGTATTTAGGCTTATTTTCCCAGATAATTTTTTATTTTTATTTACACATTTTTTCAGCGGAATATTTCATAAAAAAAAATAGACATTTTCCTTGTCGTTGTTTTTTTTTTTTTTTTTTCTTTTTTCCTTCTGTTCTTTCGTATCATTTCTCCCCCCCTTCTTTTGTTCTTTTTTTATATTTTTTCATCTTATTTTTTCGTCTTCTTTTTATATTCCACGTTCTTCTCTTGCTCTTTGCTCTCTCCCTTGTTCTACTTGTTCCTTTTTCTTGTTCTCGTTCTTCTTCCCATTCTCCTTCTTCCTCTCTTCTTTGATAACGTATTTATAAACATTTGCTGCTCACGTACACAGGATAAGGAAGAAATAGACTGTTTATCTGAAGGATCGCCAGACGAAAAACAAAGCTATGTGTACGTACGTGGGAATGTGTATGTGTATGTGTGTTTAGATGGGCGGGTAGGTGGGTAGGTGTAAGTGTGTATGTGTATATTGTTGTGTGTTGGAGGGGGAAGGGGGGGGGGGAGTTTTGTGTGTGTATGTAGGTGTGTCTGCGTGTGGTGGAGGTTCTGTGTTGTGTGTGTGTGGTGTGTGTGTGTGTGTGTGTGTGTGTGTGTACGTGTTGGGGTTCTGTGAATGTGCGTATTTTTGTTTGTTTGGTGGGGAGGAGTGTCTGTGTGTGGTGTGTGTTTGTGTGCGTTAGTGTGTGTACATCGTGTGTGTGTGTGCGTGTGTGTGTGTGTGTGTGCA
>NW_020868790.1:200139-202639 GCF_003789085.1 Penaeus vannamei
ATATATATATATATATATATATATATATATATATATATATATATATATATATATATATATATATATATATATATATATATATACATATCTACATTTATACTATATCATCTATCATCTATCTATCTATCTACTATACAGTATTTTGTATGTATCTATATGTTTACTTGATATTACATGTATATGAATGTATAGTGTATATATATATATATATATAATATATATATATACTATACATATATACATATCTTTATCTATCTATCTATTAATCTATCATATCTATCTATCTATCTATCTATCTATCTATCTATCTATCTATCTATCGATATCTATATACAGTATGTGTATGTATCTATATGTTTACTTATATATACATGTATATGAATGTGTGTATAATTATATTATAATATAATATATATTATATATATATATATATATATATATATATATATATATAATATATACTTTATATACATATATACATATCTTTATCTATCTATCATATATCTATCTATCTATCTATCTATCTATCTATCTATCTATCTATCTTCTATCTATCATATTCTATCTATCTATCTATCTATCTATAACAGTATGTGTATGTATCTATATGTTGTACTTGTATATACATGTATATGAATATATGTATATATATATTTAATATATATATATATATATAGTATATTATATTAATATATATATATATATATATGATATATATATATGTGTGTGTGTGTGTTGTGTGTGTGTGTGTGTGTGTGCTGTTGTGTGTGTGTGTGTTGTGTAGAAAACCCACATTTTGCTCAACTACGATTTATTGAGGAAGTGAGGACAACAGTTTCGGAAATCGTTCTCAATTCCATCTTCAGACCCGAATATGCTGTCTCACTTTCCTCAATAAATCTAGTTTGTGCATTATGGGTTTTTCTACCATAGTATCAACACGGTAGTGTGTTTTACATTCAGATATATATATATTATATATATATATATATAATATATAATATTATATATATATATAGATAGATAGATAGATAAATAGATATATTAAGAGATAGATAGATAAATAGATAGATAGATAGATAGATAAATAGATATAGATAGATAGATATAGGTAGATATAGATAGATAATTAAATATAATATATTTGTGTATATGTGCGTGTGTGTGCGTGTATATTGTGTGTGTGTTTGTGTGTGTGTGTGTGTGTGAAGTGCGTGTACGCAGTAACCTTTGGCCAAGACTCCCCTACCATCACTCACAGCAATTCCCGTATCAGCATCTCAACTTATACCTCTTACCGTCTTAGATTAATAAAGTATAGAATTTATATTTTATGTTGGTGCGTGTGCGTGGTGTGTTATGTATATGTTAAATATTTATACCACACACACCACACNATAGTTGACAGCGCTTTCTTTCTTTACTTCTTAACTATCTATCTGCATTAAAGTTGACCTGATTAACCGCACAACATGAGAGTACCTGTTAATTCTGTATATTGATATGGTGTTTAGACAACCGTTATGTCAAATATCAGACCGCATGTCGTTTGACAATAAAGAACTCTTCTCCTTCATTCATGGAGTCCCGTTATTCAAATATCAACGCATGTTTTTGAAAAAGACTCTTCTCCTGGAATCCCGTTTTACACTGCATATCTGTTTCTATATTTTCTTACATTGAAATATCGCCTTAGACAATTTTCAAGTATCGGTATCGCCCTGGACAATTTTACTTATCAATGCCAGTCACAATGATTTGTACATGTATGGATGCGTATTAAATTTTAATTTTTTTTCTTCATTATAATTACGTAACCTTCGGTTTAAACATTATATATATATATAATGTACTGAGTACTGTGAGTAGTTCTATAACAAATTATCAAATGGCATTAGTTTATTCCATTTCACTCTTTTTGAATATTTTGTTAGGGTAGAATAGTGCGTTGGAGAGAAGCGCTGGGAAGATAATTTCATGAATATCCCTTTAAATATAAAGGCCAAATACTTTTCACAAAAGAGAAAATGAATCGGGAAAAAGACTGAATTGAGCGTGCAGGGAATATCAAGAGATTTGTTGTTGATCTGAAATATATTCACTCTGAAGGTCAAAATCAAAATGAGCAATTCCTGTTTTCTTTTACAGAAATGAGTTAATATATTTTGTTCTATCAGCAAAAGGAATTACGAAATTAGTATGATTACTCGGTCAGAATAAATAGTTAACATTTTCACATCATCTTAACATTTTCTGAAAAAAAAATCATGCTATCTTGAATTTTAACCTTTGAACACCTTATTTTACATTCCTTTCCCTTTTGATAACAGCCGGAAATAATTGATAACTTAAAAATACGAAAATATTGAGAAAACTAGGCAAGTAAGGAATGGTGTAGAATACATCTTTCAAATGGTCGCGAACTGGTGATTGTGTGTTATATTTGAAAATACAAATAGATAATTATAGTGAGTAAAATATACCAGAAAAAATTTATCAT
>NW_020868790.1:207639-210139 GCF_003789085.1 Penaeus vannamei
TTTTTTTGGGGGGGGGAGAATTTTACAAATGGTATCGAATCCTCTGTACACCGATTTTTTGTATGTGCCTATATTTTTGTTTATGAGTGCGATAATGTTAATTTAATGTTAGTTAATGATATTTTTGCTAGTTGAAAAAAGTAAGAGATATTGTATGAACCGACAATTCATACAAGAGATGCAATCCCACGTGCTTTATATTTCTGATACAGTAAGTAAGTAAAGAAAATGAATAAATAGAGAGAAGAGTGAAAGAAGAGAGAGAGAGAGAAAGAGGAGAGAGAGAGAAGAGAGAGAGATGAGAGAGAGAGAGAGAGAGAGACGAGAGAGAGAGAGAGAGAGAGAGAGAGAGAGAGAGAGAGAGAGAGAGAAAGAGAGAGAGAGTGAGAGAGAGTGAGAAGAGAGAGAGAGCAGAGAGAGAACGAGAGAGAGAGAGAGAGAGAGAGAGAGAGAAAGAGAGAGAGAGAGAGAGAGAGAGAGAGAGAGAGAGAGAAAGAGAGAGAGAGAGAAAGAAAGAAAGAGAAGAGAGAGAGAGAAGAGAGAGAGAGAGAGAGAGAGAGAGGAGAGAGAGAGAGAGAGAGAAGAGAAGAGAGAGAGAAGAGAGAGAGAGAGAAGCGGAAGAAAGAAAAAGAGAGAGAAAAAAGAAAAGAAAAAAAGAAAAAAATATACAAAAAGCCACCTGACCCCACGAGTCTGTACTTTCTCCCGATAATGACCGACCTCTGGAACTTATCTCTCTGTAATTCCTCTCCTCCTTATTTCCTGCCTTCCTTCCGCTGACGTAATTCCATCTCCTCTCCTTCCTCTCCCATCAACTTCCTTTCGGTCGTCTCTTCCTCTTTTACTCCCTTTATGGCTCATTCCAACTCGCATCTCTCTCTCTCTCTCTCTCGCTCTCTCTCTCTCTCTCTCTCTCTCTCTCTCTCTCTCTCTCTCTCTCTCTTCTCTCTCTCTCTCTCTCTCTCTCTCTCTCTCTCTCTCTCTCTCTCTCTCTCTCTCTCTCTCTCTCTCTCTCTCTCTTCTCTCTCTCTCTCTCTCTCTCTCTCTCTCTCTCTCTCTCTCTCTCTCTCTCTCTCTCTCTCTCTCTCTCTCTCTCTCTCTCTCTCTCTCTCTCTCTCTCTCTCTCTCTCATCCCCATTTGCCCTGGTTTATTTTCCTTGTCCAACGTATCTTCTTATCCCTTGTTCCTTTATCTCGAGTAGTTCTCCCTTATCTCTCTTCTTTATTGGTTCTATCTTTTGTCTTGTTTTATTTCTTCTCGTCTTTTCTTTCCCTTTTCTCTCTTGTCTCCTCTTCCTTCTTACATCTGATGCTTCTATTCTTCTCCCTTCTTTTTCTTCCTTATATAACCTTTCCCTTTTTTCTCTATTCTTTCTATCGTCTTCCCTTCCACTTTTATCACCTTATTTCTCTCCTCCTCTTTATTTTCCCCTTGTCCTTCTTTCGCTCTCTTACCTTTCATTTTCTTTATTCACTTTTCCCATTGTTCCCGTAAGCCCCCCCCCTAATTCTCTCTTATTTTCCTCTTCTTCTGTCTTCTCCCCTCTCCTTTCCGTCTTCCTCTCTCTTTTGCCTTCTCTTTTTCGTCCCTTATTCTCTCCCCTTATTCTCTGAAGCCATTCTCCCCTCTCTCTCCTTCTCCTTATTTTTCTAGTTGTCTCTCTCTTCTGCTTCCTACCCTCTATCCTTTTCCTTTCGTCATCTTCTTTGCCCCCCCCTTTCTCCCTCTCCCCATAAACCCATACTCTACCTTCTCTTTTCTTCTTTTCTCCTCTCCCCTCTCCTCACCTCTCCCCACTCTTCTGGTTTCCCCCTCTTCTTTCCTCTCCTCACCCAGCCCCTCTCCTCTCTCATTCTTTACTCATCTCTCCTCTCTCCTTCATTTTCCTCACCCAGCCTCTCCCCCTTTTTCTCCCCTACACTCTCCTTTCCTCTATTCTCTAACCTCCCTCCCACTCCTCCAACCCTCTCTCTTCTTCTCTTTTTCCTCACCTCTCCCCTCTACTCCCCTCACCCCTCCCCTCTCCCTATCTCCTCCCCCTCTCCCCACTCCTCTCTCTCTTCTCTTGCTCTCCTTCTCCTTCTCCTCTCTTCCTCACCTCTCTCCTCTCCTCTCCTTCCCTCCTCCGCGCGCATGTAGAATCACGCCCCTCCACGCCTTACGCAAGAGAACCAGCGGGCATTCCGGTAAAAGCTTTTTGGGACTCGCACAGTTTAATACTAATTGCAGGAATGGATCAAGAAAATGCAATTTGTGCCGAGCGTATCGTCAGCAAAATCCGATTGCAAAGTCACATCTGTGATTCAGATTATCAGCTGGGCGCGCCTCTCCCAAACGCCGGGTAAACAAGAACGAATTGCAAGGGGGATTGGTGCCATTTTAACGATTAGATTAATTAAGTTTTGGTGAATATATATTCTATACGCACTGACAGGGATTAGGACTCGGGGCCATTGTCGGACGCTCGCCTCGACGAAGGGAAAAAATGGACGAGATAAT
>NW_020868790.1:240139-243049 GCF_003789085.1 Penaeus vannamei
ATTAACTAAAGTAGATTAATGGTTTTTGGAACGGCCGGACTCGGATCTCCCTTTGAAATTACTGTGTCAATAACTACCTGTGATTTGCAAATTTAGGACGGGTTCCGATCGTCCTTAATCCTGGCAAAGAAGATTTAGTTGAGAACATAATAGTAATGATAATGATGAAAATAACAAATGAAATAATAATAGTAATAATAATGGTAAATATTGATAATGATGGGAGTAATAACAATGACAATAATAATATATAATAATGATAATGAAAAGAACGATGATATTAACAATCGTAATGACAATAATGATAATGATATTAATAACAACAACCATAATGATAGACTAAATATCTGTATGATCAGATAAAACTGCTAATTCTGTTACTGAAAGGGAACGTGAATTTATCATAAGCACAAGTCATACCCGTAACTCGAATGCATAACCGGATCCATAATAGATTAGTTCCAATAAATCTTTCCCTTTTCCTGAAATTCTCCCTCCGCGAGAGCCACCGCTTCCTCAGTACCAAGAAGAGCGGGAATTTCATTCGCTGAAATCCTCCAAAGCTCATGAAAGCAATTAGGATTGTATTCCTGCGAGTGACCGATACTTTTGGGGAATTTTGAGTCGGTCTCGGTCTCGGTTCAAGCGCTCTCGTCTGAATTGATGCCGATTCTGTGCTCTTGGGCTGGACACTCGCGTATACGTATGTACACGCACACACATTTATACATATACGTACTATAAATACATGTACACATATACGCACACAGACACATACACGCATACACTCAGATACGCATACGAACTTATATATATGTATTTATAAATGTACAAACATATATACATATAACAAACAGCAATACATACACACACACACACCACACCACACACACAAATAAACACACACACACCACAGCCACACACACACACACACACACACACACACACACACCACACACAACACACCACACACACACACCACACACACACACACACACACACACACACACACACACAAACACACACAACACACACCAACACACAACACACACACACACACACCACACACATAGTACTATATACCTATTATATATATATATATATAATATATATATATTTAATAGTATATATACATTGTAGTAATATATTCATCCTCGCATTTGACCTACGAGGGCGAACGTGGATGTGACCAATGACTGAGCAAAACGAAAGCAACGGACGAGCAACTGCGGGATGCAGACACCAAGGAAGTGAGGAAGGAGAAAAAAAGACATGCGAGGTGGCTACGAGTGCAGAAAAAGAACGATGCGGGCGTCGAACAGGAAAAAGAGGAGCGAAGGAAGAAGAAGAAGAAGAAAAACAGGGAATGCTCGTCTGAGCTGCGTTTGTGGGGGAACTTTAGGGAGGGGTGGGGGAAATCATTCTCTGAGCATTTGAGCGGGAGATGGCGCGTGAATATACAGAGAGATACATAAGATTCACAGTCACTAAGTTCCGAGCTGTAGTGCGTAATGAGAGTTACTCCGAGAGAGCGAAGAAAGTGTTTACAACAGAACATTGAACGCGAGTGCGCGCTGAGCCGAATCTCTTATATATGCAGTGCCGGGATCTTATCATATATGTCCAAAACACTACACTATTCTGATAATGGCCGGTTGGAGCACGTCCCGATTCAATAAGCAGTCATATCCGCTTTATACACAAGGCCGAGGTCGAACATCTGCCGTATGTGCTCTACTATCCGACACACCTCACACACACAGGCACACAGCACACACACAAGCGAGCGAGCAGCGAACGACGAGGCGACGCACAGCAGCGACACACCAACACACGAGCACACGGAGGCACGACACACACATCACGCACGACACACAACACACGCACACACGACGAGCGAGGGCAGCGATAAGCACACACGGAGGCACACACACAGACACCACCACACACACACACACAGCAGGCACACACATGAATATGCGTCCATCGTAAACTAGAAAATGAGGGGTGGAGTACCGTGAGGTGGCGTGTTGAGTCGGGTGAAGTATTCTTAGTGATGTAAGAAGAAAAGTTAGAGATGATTGTTAAGGAGTTTACCTTCATTTTCCGTTGAGAGGTGGTGGGGGCGTTAGCATAGCGCAACTGCTATGTTGGATAACTTGGGTGTGTGAGCAAAGCAAATTAATTGCATTGGCATAGGTGGTGCATTAAATAGATAAATCAAGTGCGGAAGCCAGTAGGGTATATAATAGGTATAGATTTAGTACTATATAGTGAGGGGGGGTGGGTTTAGTGTATATGGGGGTATAGAGGGTGAATGAGGGGGGTGGGAGGGTATAGGAGGTAGTGAGTATAAGGTAGGGTAGTAGGGTATTATATGGAGTGTTTTGGTGGTGAAGGCGTGGGGTGGGGTTGGACTCTCCTATGGTGTGGTTTTAACGGAAGAAGTCCACATCTGAAATGAGGATAAATGAATTCTCAGAGCCATAGTCCAATGCTCTAGTGAAAATTATCACCGGAGTCAACAGTTCACTGCTATGTGTGTAGATGTTCCTAAGCTAAAAGAGCTACTTTCATATGAATTGGTCGCGATTATTGCATACAAATTTTCAATCTAATCTACTCAAATTGATTTTACTATATAAAAACCGGCTTTGGTATTTAGAAAGGCGGTGCAAGACACTGCTATGTGTCAGATATTCTCCGTATCAATTTCCATCGGCTCCTCCAAGCATAGAACAATGCCCTGGTATTCGTTATGTATCTAACGGGACTCGTCAAGGCTCGTTTCTATTTAGTTATATCTTCGTGATGGCTACCGTCGTGGTAGTCCGAATATGCCTGTTTCCGCAGCGGTGCATCACGACAAGAAGGAAATTCAGACGACATGCATTTGGATATTTATATTTA
>NW_020868790.1:258215-260715 GCF_003789085.1 Penaeus vannamei
CTGGGTAAAGCTTGAAACGTTTGGCTCATATGTCATTCATCTCTCGCCCTCGTGAGCCTGCCTGAGCGGCCAGTACCCCGACGCAGTGCCACAGGGCTTCGGGTTTCAGAGGGATCGTCGTGGGCTGGAGTGTCGGCTCCTCCGCTGCCCTCCTGGTGGCGCGGGCGAGATCCTGATGGTGCGAGAAAATGAGGGCGGATATCCGTCATCCAAACGAAATTTGGACAGTTGCGAGTTCGTCAATCGTGTATGTATGTATATATGCATACATACATATACATATATACATACATACACACACACACACACACACACACAACACACACACACACACACACACACACACACACACACACACACACACACACACACACACGGATATATATATATATATATATATATATATATATATATATATATATATATATATATATATATATATATATATATATATATATATATATATATATATATATATATATGTGTTGTGTGTGTGTGTGTGTGTGTGTGTGTGTGTGTGTGTGTGTGTGTGTGTGTGTGTGTGTGTGTGTTGTGTGTGTATGTACGTACTTATGTGTGTATGTATATACATGTATACAGAAATGTACATACATATATGTTCACATAGTACATATGTATTTATATACACAGAGAATATTAGGCTTCTTTTCAAACAAAGGTAAAATGATACCAAGCGATGCTACAGGAAACTACAACAACAAAAAATAATAGACTTAATACAAAATAACAAAAACAACAAAAAATCACAAAAACGAAAAACACAAAAGGGGGAGACTCGTCCATTTCTCAAACCAGCCTCCGACGCCGCGTCCCTCTCGACGCAGCCCGCACCCTGGTTCCCGAAATGGCGTTTTAAAGCGACGCAAGAAAGAGAGAATGTCGTAACCCTTCCAGCAAGAATCATCCCCGGAATGTAGGAACGCCAACTTTCACAACTTCACTACATAACCCGCTGAAATTCTTAGAGGCCAGAAGGAGGGCTGAAATAGCTATGAGGTCTCGGTATGCTGTGAGGGTCAGTGGGAGTGGAAGTTGAGTCTGGCTATGTGGAGGACGGGTTATGAGTGCGCCGTGAGCCTGCTGATGCGTCGAATAAGGGATTTCTGTCTATTTATTTCTCTATTTATTTATTTTACTTGTCTTGGCTGATTTATATATAATATGATATATATATATATATATATATATATATATATTTATATATATATATATATATATATATATATATATATATATATATATATATATATATATATATATATATTTATTTCTAGCTAAAAGTTTTGTCATGGCGTACCCATTTCAGCCAGTCCACGCTAATGATATAGAAAGCTAAAACAAAAAACGCACGCAATATTTCCATTTCCCTTACGTAAAATTTGTGTCCTATCTAAAAACGTTTTCTCGTTAGATAAAGGATACTAGAAATGCTAGGTTTAAGCGATTAATTTTAATTAATGTGAAAAACACGCCTTTTTCGATGTTTTACCAATTAAGACATAATTTTATCAGTTATTGCGGGATTATTACTTCATATCAGTGACTGATAAACTTACTTTACATTCCTGACAGGTTATGACAGCCACGCCATCAGCACCAGAAATAGCCCACAAAATCTACGGACATCAAACCCACATTTCAATATCTGAAACGTGTGACTCATTCCTGCACACTTCATACCTCCTCTTTGTGTGTATATGTATATTTTTTAACATGAAATCTACACGGATATCCTAATTTCAAGAAACTGAGACAACAACAACATTCATATAACGATAATTTTCCATTCCCTTTGAGACGATACACTTGTCTTGTGTGGCAATCCTCCATAGTCTTGAAAAAAGATCCGCATCTCTTTCTCTCTCTCTTCTGTATGATGACAAACAATGCGTCTATACATTTACAAAACAATATTCTCGGAAGGAAAGGGGTATCTATACGTCTTCATAACGGTCAGAAAGAAATGTGGCGAGACATCCGACCACACTATATCCACAGAAAAACAAAAACAGAAACACAGCAAGGTATTCCCGCAGATAAATTGAAATACCGCCACATCAGATGCGAATTAAAAACGTCACGTTTCGAACATTTAAAGACTCTTCCTTAGACGTACTCATAACGTGTGTGTTTGTTTGTATGTGTCACGTGTTAGAGTGTTTCATTTCATATATATTCCATCAATAAAGACAGCTCAATTAGATCCGAACCCATCCGAACATTTTGTACAGACAGAGTAAAAGAATCAAGTGAAGAATGAAACAACAGTTCACGCCTCTCATGGGTCCACGCTCTTCATGAAAAAAAACAAGAGCATAAGAACAACTAGCATGTTCTCTCGTTCTTGGGTTCATGCAGGAGTACTTTGTTCTCCGGAGCATAAAAAGAGACCCTGTAGCCCCGCCCCCCTCTCTCCCCGTATATCTTCCCTCCAGACGTTTCAGAAATACATTCGCGTACATATGTGCGTGATGAGGGC
>NW_020868790.1:278215-280715 GCF_003789085.1 Penaeus vannamei
TCTCCCAGTAACCCCGTCCAGGCCATCACAACAGGTGACAGACTGGTCTTTGTGTATTTTGACAAGCACAACACCGCCACTCTGTTTATTTGTACGGGTTTATTTGTTAGGTATTGTTGTTGTCCGTCAGCGCGACCCAGGGCCTCGGTATCAGCTTTATATCATGGTTTTTGAATGAAGGCAGGATCGGGCTGGTAGCATTGTTAACCCATTTTGCTCTCGTTTTTATTACACTGCTGAAATAACGAACGGTGTCGTGTTGTTATATTTTGTTCGTAAAGTGTAAGTTTTTTTTCCTTTTTTCTTTTTCCTTTTAAGGAAAAAAATCGTTCTGTATCATATTCGGGTTTGGTTTCGATTTTGATTTTCTTCTGAAAGAGCAAAGTATATTTTGTGTGTAGTAAAGGGTATATTAACTTGTATAGCCACAAGTGATAAAATTTAAAGGGAAATACCTTCAGGAAATGTCATTCGTCATGTCATTTCGACTTTATTATATAAACTTCATTTTGAATGATACTTAACCCTTCAGTTTGGAAAAGGAGAGAGATCTATGTAGTACACCAATTGCATTCAATACTTGTTCATGTAATTTGATTTCTTGCATTTAGGGGAAATGTCAGCGTTCTCTCGCTACTAAGAGGTCGTCCTTTGGGGCCGTTTCCGGAGAATATTCTAGAAGCTAGGAAGGCAAGGCAAGGTTTGATAAGTTCTGGGAGTCTTGTCATTTTAATATTTTCTTTCCCAAGCCTCTTTCTCTCTTATTATTTCTCTTTCTCTTTCTTTTTTTCTCTTTCTCTCTCTTTGCATTATGTATTTTTCTCACTCTAATAGGGCATCTGAATTTATGTGTAACAGGAAGTGCAGAGCAAAGTGTGCTCCATTATCTACACGTAAATATACATGCATATACATACATATATAAGTAAACATGTATTTATATATACATATATACACACACATGTATGTTTATTTGTGTATATGCGCGTTTTTTTAAGATGCTATATTCAATAAAATGTTCAAAGTAGAGGAGTCTATATGAAAGTAAATAAGCTGAAACTGCACGACCAGAAGTCTTTAAAAAACGAAATAAAATGAATTCAAATTGCCATAGCGTTAAGTGTTGACTAAACATTTACACTGAAGGAATTTTTCACTGCAACACTGCTTTGGTTCCCGGGTTATGTTGAAGAACATTCAGGTTGACATGTTATCATTTCTTTGCGTTTCATGATGGATACTTAAAATAGAAACTAATAGATGAAAATGAAAAAGAAAAACAAATAAGTGAAGCAGCCATAACAAAGCTGCTGATGATAACAAAAATATATATAATGATAATAGTATAATAATGATAATTATAATAAGGATTATGAAAACAAATAATAATAGTAATGATGATAATGATAATGATAATGAAATTAATAGTAATAAGAGCTACTATAACGATTATAATAATAACAAAGGTAATAATAACAGCTATGATAATGCTAATAATAATAATAACAATATTAAAAACAACAACAACAACAAAGTCAATGATAATAACAAGAATAGAATCAATGATAATGAAAAAATAATAATCATTTTGATAACAAAACACAACAAACAATATCAATGATACTAATAACAACAACAATTATAATAAGAAAATGGTATTAATAATAACATGGACAAGAACAGGAACAAGAACAGCAACAACAACAACAATAAAATCAATCATAATAGTAACAACAATAATAATAATAAAAAAATAGTAATTATTATAACATGACCAACAACAACAACAATGACATTGTTTTGTCCGTTTCCCTGCATCGCTTTTTGAGTAAACAAAAAACATATTCCGTGTCATTATCATTGCATTTGGGCTTACCGTATTAACGTTATCAATATTAATTACGGTATCATAATAATTAGTGCAGAAATAAATAGTGAATGATTATCAGATTACATTTTTTTTTTTTTTTTTTTTTTTTTTTTACAAACGAAGCCTGTAAAGGAAATTAGGTTTAAACTTTTTTTTTTCTTTCTTTTTTTTAGGGAAATTTGTTATTCGATGCAATGTATTTGATTTGGGGGCAGCCATGTTTTGTGGAAATACTGATTCGTGGATAATTCGCTGTGGATCTATTGATTTAAATTATCTGTTTCTTATCTACTGTCTAATCTGTTTATCTATCTGTTTCTACATATCTATTTTCCAATCCTATTTATCCACCTTTGCAATGATCAGCATATCTGTCTATCTACTCATTTATGTTTTGTGTATTTATCGACCTATGATAATGATATAAATATCTAAAAATAAATAAATAGTAAATAACGTTGCAAAATCTTCACTTGGCGATACATGTTACTAGACCGTTCGTGCAAATGCATAGAACTATCATGAAAGTCCTCCCTGTAGCGAAGTAGAAGGGTTAAAAAGGCCACGAAGCCGAGTTCAAAACACACGAGATTCTCTGTGGTTCGTCGGGATGTCTGAGAAGTGGCAAGT
>NW_020868790.1:290715-295715 GCF_003789085.1 Penaeus vannamei
ATAAGAAAGAGAAAGAGGAAACGAAAACGAAAAAGGAAGTAGGAAAGAAAAAACAAAAGAAAGAAAATGAAAACGAAAAGAAAACGACCATGAAAAAGGAAACGCGAAAGAAAAGGTTTTCGAAAGTGGTAAAGAAAAGGGGGAGAAAAAAAAGGGAAAAAAAAACTCGGAACCATTTTTCTTCTTTTTATTGCTATATTTGGAATCTACTGCTCACTCACCCTGTCTATCTATCTATCCACCTACTAACACATTCTCAAATCGCACTCTGTAGGTGGAAATATCAGGCAGGACCCGCATTGACATCCTGGTAGCACATGCCAATTTCAAGCTGATTTTCATGTCTCCCAAATTTTCCTGGAAGATATTTGTGCCCTGGTGAATAGCGGCCAAATTACATTGCAGTCTCTTCTATCAAACTGTAAGAAGAAGAGTGGGAGAAGGATTCAGTATTTTACCACATACAAGTTACATGTGTATTACCGATGATTGGAAGGGTCTCGGGCAAATCTCATATTATATAGTCTGACTGAAGACCTTCGGTTGAACGAACTCCTTGTGTTTTGTGGGCGTTTGTTTATTTTCTGGATCGCTTTTTTTTATTGCGTTTGTTTGATTGTGGGAATACTTGTTGGTTATTTGTTAGTTCTTGTTGTTTTTCATCATTCTTTTGCTTGTGATGAGTATTTCAATTAGCATTTTAAAATACTTTATTTAGGATCTTTATATGCTGCTCTCGGCTACATGGTAATACACTCAATTAAATCTGCATTTCATACTTCATTATCTATTTTGATCAGTGATTATTTCTGTTGACTAGCTGTGCTTATTTTGATCTTGCAAGGGCTGGAGGTGATGATAGCAAACGCAGGTGTGCGTGTAGAAGTTTATTTAAAGCAAGGACAGAAGCCACTAACATCTAACTTTAATGGCCGCTGGCGGGTAACTGTCTCTGGCGCGACTTCACGTCACCACCGAGATTCAGCATTCGAGTCCACGGGTAAACACTCCTACACTCCCCCCCCCACCTAATTACGCAGTCATTTAAGCATGTGTAATGAACATATATGGCGGTTAGAGAAAACAGAGGCAATAATAAAGTGAACAAAATATCCATGTATTTTACGCATACAGAATATAAGTACAAATAAGATTTGAAATACAAAAGAAATAGATTCATGAGTAGTTACTCACTCCGTGACATTATAAACTATGTAATCATTCAAATGTTGCGGGGCACGTCTGATGCGTCTCGGTCTTGCAGGAGTCGAAGGAGGTACGGGGTTGCTGTTTCCTCGTCGTTGCGTACTGGGCTTGGGTCACTCATGAGGTCTCTGTCGCCCACTGCTGGGGTTCTGGATACGGGCGCGCTTTCCTGGTTCAATGGGTGTGAGGTCATGGGCTGACGTCGTGTTTTAATGAGGCACTTTCTCCTGACTAGTGTAAGGATCGTTCACGGCTCCTCAATAACCAAGACCACTTCCCGCTCACCCTATAGTTTGAGTTGTCTACTGGAATGGCATCTTTTAACTGACGCCCAGTCAGCGGCTGGGCTGGAGAGGCATCAGAGAGGGGTGTTGCATGAGGGCTTTAGCGGCGACATCAGTGTCCATAGATCCATTCATTGTAGTGTTGCCTCGTAATATCCTCTTGGCGGGTTTGACAGCCACTTCTGCACGTCCAGTACATTCGTAGCAGCACACATCAAGTATCGAAGAAACTCCTTAATTCTTGGCTGTTAAGATTTGTACCCCCATCATATGACAGCTCCTCTGGGGTTCCAAATCACGTGAACCACCTCTTGAAGACGGCTTGAGACGTGCACTTGTGGTGTCCCCTGGTAGATGTTCCACTTCCAACGAACCTGTTATCTATCGGCGTAGGCAATGTAGATCTGGCCGTTGAGCTGGAACAGGTCTGTTGTGACCTGAAATAGGTACTGGGGGGAAGGTGTTGGCAAAAGTGTCTCTACTGGGTTGGAAGGTGAATATGTCTTGCATATCTGGCACTGGCGCCGCTTTTGCTCCACTTCAGTGTCAGTGCCAGGCCAGTAGACTGACTGGCATGCTCTGCAGAGCATTGTCTCTACCCTGATGTTCTGCATGAAGATTAGTGAGCACAGCATGCCTGAGGGCCATGGGAATGACCAGAAATGGTTGTCTCACGTCATTGGTGTACAAGACAATATTTCCCTGGCATGACAGGTGGCGCCGCATCCTGAAATATGGCTGTAGAGCAAGCGGCTCCATATTCTCGCAGTCAGTCCAGCACTCATTGGACACGCATTCTTGTAGCAGCTGGTATTCCTCGTCCTTGGCTGCTTCCTCTTTGACCTGCTTGACATCCACTACACGTCCTCCATCACCTTCAACTGCTTCTGATGTAGCTGCTACCATGGCTGCACAAACCAGTTCATCATCGGCTTCATCAGACTCCTCTGGGTGGCCAAACAGCATTGGGTACCGAGACAATGCATCTGCTGCAAATCCGTCTTGCCATCCTTCTGTATTTGATACAGAATGAAGGTTCAAAATACGGGGGTTGTTGAGGTCCTTTAGTTCCTTAACACCAAAAATTCTGGTGAGAGCTTTGTGGTCGGTGATGAATGTGAGGTTCCTATAACCCAGTAGAAAGAGGCGCGCTTTCTTGAGGCACCAGGCAACAGTAAGGGCTTCCCCTTCGAGGGTGCTGCAGTTTTTTTTCTGCAGCTGTGAGATGCCTGCTACCACACAACACCACTTTCCACCCACCTGTGTAGCATAGCAGTATTGGCAGTACTGCTGCATAATAAAATCCAGCACCCTGGCAGCTGTAGTCAGTGAATACGGCTGTTGGACGTGAGACATCATAGTATCGTAACCTCACAGCAGCCAGATCTTCGATGGTATCTTTTACCGACGAAAATATGGCTTGCAACTGTTCATCCCAGTCCACCAACTTCGCCACTGGCTTCTTTAGGAGCTCTCTAAAGGGATCTTTGAAGGGGGCCACTACTATGAATGGTGCCACTTGGTTGACCAAACCAAACCATGCACGGACATTGGTTAAAGTGGGCTTGGTTGGCATTGTAAACTCCATTATGCTCCTGACGAGTTCCTTGCTGAGGTGGTATTCTTCCCAATCAAGGACGTACCCTGCGAACGTTACGCTTCTTTTGCAGAAGTGCAACTTGTCTGGTCTCAGGGTCACACCATTCTCCATACACTTCAGCCAGAAATTATGTGTGCCAGAATGCCTTAGCAATATTCCCATCATACAACAGCGTATCATTGATGCACTTCATCTTTCTAGGCACATTGCTGATTATACTGCATCCTGTGCAGCACAATGCCCGGTGGGAATTCTACAGTATCTGAATTGACCCCATTGTGTGATAAATGTAGCTAATTTGCAAATCTCCTCATTAAGTGGAATTTGATGATACCCAGAGTATGCGTCAGCTACAGTCTTGAAGGTATGCTTTGGCATACTAGTGATGAAGTCAAAGGGGGGCCTTGTGTGGTGTTTCTCTCATGCTCCCCCAATTGAGCCGCTGGAAATCGACTGTCCTGCAGGGTCTTCCATCCTTCTTGGTTACAACCATCATCTGTGCACACCATTCAGGTTCCCTAGCAGGCACTGCTTCAATGATTCCCTTTTTATGTCATCTAGTTGTCGCATTTCATCATAGAAGTGGTGTAGCACTGTAGCTGGGATATGAACTGCATGTGGGCGGGCATCTGGATGCAGGTGGATGTGATGTGGTGGACCTTGCATTTCCAAAGGCACGACATTGGGAGTCTCCTCGACAGTCACTGTCCCCGCATCCTCTGCAGCGTTTACAACCACATCTGGCTCCTGTGTTATGTAAAGATTGCTGGTCGTTAGGTCAACGTGCTGTACCTGATGCTGTTATTTCATTATGTGTGGGGTTCAAGAAGGGGGATGGGGACTTGATTCCCGGATTTTTCGCGGCCGACGCACTCGCCACGTTACCCACGGCACTTCGACCTGCTGCTTTTTCAGTAGATTTCTCACACATACTATGTCATTCACTGATTCAAGGCAGGGGATGCACCTTAGCACTTCCGCCTTCATGCTACGGTCGCTTAGACCCATTACCACTTTCTTGCCTAACATGTACTTGTCTAAAGAGCATCGACACTTAGAGCACTGGAATTTACATTCACCTGCCAAGGCCCGACATTTCAATACATATGCAAATTTGCTGTCACTAGGGCCTTGCGAGTATGCGAAAAAATCCGACCACGCACCAACCACACACCGCAGCCCGATCACTACATTTCTTACAGTGTCGACTACTAGGCCTTGGTGGCCGTTGATTCTGAACTACTGGCCATACCCTTGCTGGGGTCAGGGTGAAGTCAGAGCTGGGTGAGAACGGCCTAAGGAATGCTTTAGGAGGCGCCAGCGGTTTGGCCGGTGCCTGCAGGTGGTCAGCTCTCCCATCCTTGTCTCACTGGTTTCTTGCAGAAATACCACGCCCTCGTTTCTCGCGGGCACCTCCGAAATAGCTTCAGTACTCACTGCGCCTTTGTAGGACTGGAGGTGATGATAGTAAACGCAGGTGTGTGTGTAGAAGTTTATTTAGAGCAAGAACAGGAGCCACCGACATCTAACTTTAATGGCGACTGGCGGGTAAACTGCCTCTGGCGCGACTCCACGTCACCACCGAGAGATAGCATTCGAGTCCACGGGTAAACACTCCTACAGACCTCTAATTGTAAATAACCAAAACGTGTATATATATATATATATATATATATATATATATATATATATATATATATATATATATATATTATGTACACGTTTTGGTTAATAAAAAAAAAATTCTCAGAGAAATTTAAGGAATATCAGCTATTAAGGATAACGATAACGATAACATAATCATTTGATAAGAAAGTTGATGATACCTCTTGGCAGCCCCCTACCCTCCCTCCCCCTCTCCCACTCCACGGCCCTTACCAGCTGTGCAAAGATAACATTCATTCACTGCG
>NW_020868790.1:300715-308215 GCF_003789085.1 Penaeus vannamei
GAAGGCGCAGAAGAAGAATGAGGAGCAGGAAAAGGAGTAGGAGGAGAATTGAAATGAGGATTAGGAGATAAAGGAGGTTAGTGATGATGGAAAGAGGAGAAGGAGACGGAAGAGGAGGAGGAGTTGGTGGTGGAGGAGGAGGAGGAGCTGTGAGAGACGGAGCAGGTGGAGGTTGAGGATGAGGAAATAGAAAAAAAGAGAAAAATTAAAAAAGAAGAGAGTAAAATGAAGCAAATATTAATAACAACAACAATAATAATAATATTGATAATAATAATAATAATAATAATAATAATAATAAAAAAGAAGAAAATTGAAAAAAACAAGAAAAAAAAAAAAAAAAAAAATATATATATATATATATATATATATATATATATATATATATATATATATATATATATATATATATATATATATATATATATAATATATATTATATATATATATTTTTATTTAACAATACAACCAAAAAGAACAGAGCAAAACAACAAAAAAGAAGAAGTGCAATGAGTATGCATTCTTCGGTCATCTCTTAAGGTGAGCGAAGTAAAAGGAGGCGTGAGCGAAGCGGTTTATCCCGAGCAATGAAGGAGAGTCCAGAACACTCGATCGCCTCAGGATTTTCGCTTGTGTTCGCTCCATTTCTTTTCCTTTCGATCTTGGCTTTTCTTGTTTCCGTCTTTCCTATTTTGCTATTCGTCTTCTAATTGTTTCTTCTTGTTATCACTGTTGTTATTATCATCATCATCATCATTTTTGTTATTATCATTATCAATATCATCTTCATTACTATTATCATAATTATTATCATTGTTCTACTTATCATCATTATTACTAAAATTAACATTTTTGCAATTGTAATTACCGCTACTACTACTACTACTGCTACTACTTCTACAATTGTTATTATCATTATCATTGATACTATTATTTTTATCATTGTTATCATGATAAGGATTGTTATGAGTATTATTGTTATAACTATGATTTTTTGGTCATTGTTATCATTATGTGTAAGAAAGTATAATATATATATATATATATATATATATATATATATATATATATATATATATATATATATATATATATATATATATACATAACACAGCACAAACACAATGACGTGTACAAAATGGAAATGAAGCTAGCCACATTGTGGCTAGCTTCTTTTCATTTATACATAAATTAATATACATATATATATATATATATATATATATATATAATATATATATATATATATATATATATATATATATATATATATATATATATATATATATATATATATATATTATATATATATATATATTATATATATATATATATATATATATATATATATATATATATGCATGTGTGTATGTGTGAAAAAAATACATACATATACATATGTATGCATATATATATATGTGTGTATATATATATATATATATATATTATATATATATATATATATATATATATATATATATATATATGTATATGTAACTATATGTATTATGTGCATACACACACACACACACACACACACACACACACACACACACACACACACACAACACATAACATATATATATATATATATATATATATATATGTATATACGATAAACAGGATAAACGATAAACAATACAAAAATTATAAACCACAAGCTACGAAGTTGAAACACGAAAGAGAAAACCCACCAGACATTCCTCTCCTTCCCCCCTCCCCGCTCCTCCCCCTCCCCTACTCCCTTCAGCGTTCCCTGGAGGAGCGAGAGAAGCCCCCTTGTCTCCTTCAGTGCCATTTAGAGCTGCAGGAGGTCCTCTGGGTGCGTGAGCCGTCGCCAGGTGGTTTACGGGGAGACTAATTAATCTTGGGTCTAATGGGGGCAGGGGGGAGGGGGGGAGGGGAGAGGGAGAGGGGAAGGACGTGTGTGTGTGTGTGTGGTTATCATTATTATTGTTGCTTTTATCAATGTTATCGTTATTATTTTTATTATTGTTTTTTAAAAAAGTTGTCACTATTTTTACTGTTTCATTCATCATTATTTTTATTATAATTATGATTATCGTTATCATCATTATCCTTGTTATTATCATCATTATTAATATCATTTCAGTAGACAATGGCATTATTATCATTATCTTTATCATTGTTATCATTATCATAGTTATTATTGTTACATTATCATCCTTATTATTTTCATAACTATTATCATTATTGCTAATATTAGAATAATCATTTTTATTACCTTCATTAGTATTATGATCATTATTACTAGTACTATTGTTATCATTTTCATTATCATGATAATTATTATCATCATTGCTGTTTTTTGTCATAACTACTATCTTTTAATGTCATTATTTTCATCATCATCATGATCATCCTCATTATAGTTATTGTTGTTTTTATCCTTATTGTTATCATTATCATTACCGCTATTATTGTTATTGTTACTATTATTGTTACTTTCATCATTGTTACTTTAGTTATAATTATCATTATTATCATTACTTTTATTACCATTGTTGATACTATTATAATCATCATTATCATTATCGTTATCACCATTATTATTACCATTATCATTGTCTCCACCAAATTGATCAAGTGAATGGAGATTAAGTAACTGGCCCTTTCTATATATATTAATTTGCTTCTTTGATTCAAATCACATAGACAGTTACTACGGATTTATGGGTTGACTGGCTATGGCAGATTAATGGATTTTTTAAGAAGTTTGGTTTATGGGTTCATTTTCGGGCAGATTTGTTATCAAATCATTAAGAAACTTCAAGATTGTTCAAGATTGGATTGTTCAAGATATTTCTGCTGGATAAAGGGGATAACTTATGGCTTTGTTGTTTGGGTATCAGGAAGGAGTTTGATTATCAGGGACTTGTTGATAAGGTTTTGATAGGAATCTGGGACTGATGAACTGATGTTGGAGCGAAGAGGCAAACTGTGAGAAGATTTGGAATTATAATAGCACTTCAGGGCAAATGGGAACTCACGGCGGAGATCTGCGCTTTTTAGAATTGTCTTGTTATCATTGCATATCTATATCTATATATATATATATATATATATATATATATATATATATATATATATATATATATGTATATATTTGTATATATATATATATATATATATATATATATATATATATATATATATATATATATATATATATATATATATATATATATATATATATATATACATGTACACACACACACACACACACACACACACACACACACACACACACACACACACACACACACACACATACACATATATATATATATATATATATATATATATATATATATATATATACATATATATATGTATGTATATATATATACATGTATAATACACTCAAGCATGCGCGCGCATATATATATGTGTATATACATATATAAAAAAAAGGGAAAAAAAAAAAAAAAAAAAAAAAAAAAAAAAAAAAAAAAAAAAAATATATATATATATATATATATATATATATATATATATATATATATATATATATGTATGTATGTATATGTATATGGCTGTCTCTCTCTATGCCTGTATATATGTATGTATGTAAAATATTTTGTGTGTTCATATGGTTCATAACTGTTGCTTTTTGCAATTTTGAAACCAAAAGCACATGATACCCTGTCTCATGGCATTTATTGCTCTCCTACTCTCTCTTTCCAAACCTGTCTATCTTTATCTATTTGAAGGAGATAGATAGATAGATAGATAGAGATAGAGAGAGAGAGAGAGAGAGAGAGAGAGAGAGAGAGAGAGAGAGAGAGAGAGAGAGAGAGAGAGACAGACAGACAGACAGACAGACAGACAGACAGACAGAGACAGAGATGATGACAGACAGACAGACACAGAGATAAATTTACACAGAGGAAGAGCGAAAACACACAACACACACACACATAGAGAGCGAAAGGGAAGTCCGTGCATGCAACAGAGTTCGCCCAAAATCAAAACCAACAGATTATTGTTCACTGACCTCTGCAACACAGGCATTGAGTCACCGCTTTGTCTGCGTCAACATCGTGCGTCGAAAAGCCTGATATTGCAATCATTATTATAGTGTTTAAAATGCGCTTTTGGGAAAATGATTAAGTGTTTTTGATTGTCGTGTAATTCGGGGATTTATTTGATAAATGTGCCATAGGATGGAGCAAAAATCGATGTGGATTCCGATGAATTATTATTTTTTATATCAAATTGATGTGGGGACACTTTTTGGGTCTATACAATCTCATACGTACAGGCGCACATACACACTCACACCTACACACGCATATCCACGCACACACATACGCACACATAAATACTTACTTACACACATATCTTGATGAGACCTTAGACGACTCCGAGAGAGAGGAGGAGGCAGATAAATATACAAACAGTGCAAGATGAATAAAGGAACAAAGGAAGGGACCGAGAGAGAGAGAGAGAGAGAGAGAGAGAGAGAGAGAGAGAGAGAGAGAGAACAAGAAGCGAGAGAGAGAGAGAGAGAGAGAGAGAGAGAGAGAGAGAGAGAGAGAGAGAGAGAGAGAGAGAGAGAGAGAGAGAGAGAGAGAGAGAGAGAGAGAGAGAGAGAGAGAGAACCAATGGAAAAGAGGAAAGAACAAAAAAAAAAAGAAAAGAAAAAAAAAACTTTTCCTCCCTCCCTTCCTCAAACTCAGACTATATTGAGGAACATTATCAAACTCCGCATTTTACCAGAAGCCCCAGTCATCTCAAGAGCAATATTGAAGGAAAGGTTTAAGGCCCTTGTCACTTTAAGAAATGCTGCAAGCTTGCAATTATTGTGCGCGGGGGTTGCAACCGGTAAAGCTGATGTTCACACAAATCGGATTTTATACAATATTCAACGTGTTCACTGTTATAATAATTCTCCAAAGTATGTCTAATTGGAGACTGACATGACAAGCGACATGATTTGGTTAAATGTCACAGCTGGATGAACATGATACATTTGTGAGCGAAAAAAAGAGGAATTCCTCATCCTTCATTTTCAAATTGTTTCTCGTGTTAATGGGTGTTTCCTATCATTAGATTGCTTAGTTTATCTATATCTATTAATCTACCTTTCTATTTATCTGCCCATTTATCTGTCTTTCTGCTTATCTGTTTATTAATTCGTCTGACTGTATATCTACTTTTCTGTCTAATATTTAGTATATCTCTTTATCAATCTGTCTGTTTGCTTATCTAGTCACCTATATAACTGTCTATCAGTTCATCCTCCATCTACCTGTCTATCTATATCTATCTATATATATATCCATTCTTCTATCTATCTATCTACAGAGCTTTTTATCTCAACTCTCTCTCTCTATCTATCTCTCTCTCTCTCTTTCTCTTTCTCTTCTCTTTCTCTTTTCTCTTCTCTCTCTTCTCTCTCTCTCTCTCTCTCTCTCTCTCTCTCTCTCTCTCTCTCTCTCTCTCTCTCTCTCTTCTCTCTCTCTCTCTCTCTCTCTCTCTCTCTCTCTCTCTCTCTCTCTCTCTCTCTCTCTCTCATACACACACACACCCTGGTATATGTATATCTATATCTATATCTATCTATCTATCTATCTATCTATCTATCTATCTATCTATCTATCTATCTATCTATATCTATATCTATCTATCTATCTATCTATCTATCTATCTATCTATCTATCTATCAATCTATCTATCTATCTATCTATCTATCTATCAATTTATATAAGAGTGTGTGTGTGTGTGTATGTATTCACACATTTGTACGTATGTATACACACATATTGATAGACAGATAGATAGATATAGTTATATACATATACACAGACACACAGTTCCCTTATCTCCCCTCAAACGACACCCACCCTGCAGCGTTACGAACCCGCTCTCCCTCAAACAGTCTTATACTGACAGAATGAAGGACCTGTACTCGCCTGCAGATTAAACAGGAATCAGTATTTTATCATCTTCCGTTTCCTGGTGATATTAAAGGAACATTCCGATGGTGTTATTAAATCAAGTCATCTTGCCATAGCGATATTAATTGAAATCGGCGAATGCTTTGCGCGTTTTCTTGCAGACAAGCCTTCAAATATTTGCTAACAAAACGAAGGTGAATTGTTTCGCGTTGGGAAGATCTGGCCATCAAAGGGTTAGCAATACAGGTGGAGAGGAGAGACTATTCTATTTTGTTTTATGATCATTATAAAAGAGAGAGAGAGAGAGAGATAAGAAGAAGAGAGAAAGAATTTTTTTTAAGTCCATTTTTTCAGAATAAATGATACACAAATTATGCATGTCCCTTTTTTTTTTTTCTTTTTATCTTTAGCCATCACTGAAGAAAATAATATACAATTAGAATAACTTTTTGGTTTTGTGTTTATCATAAAGTCACCATCATCATTACCAATATTGTTATCATTACTTTCATCACTAATTATTTATTTATTTTTGTCGTCAATTTTGTTATCAATATATTTATTGTTGTTGCTATTATTATCAACATTATTGTTTTTGCTGTTGTTATCGTTATTTTTGCAATCATTGTTACTACTTTTATCATTATTATTGGTGCTGTTGTTATAGTTAATATTAGTATAGTATTACTATTGTTATTAGTAGTAGTATAATAGTAGTATCATTATCATCATTAATGTTATTGTTGTTATAATCATTATCATCATTGATAGTAGTAGTATTGTTATCATTATAGTTATTATCATTATCATTATTAATGGTGTTATTCTTATCATAGGCATTGCCATTATCATCACTACTTAATTATCATTATCATTTTTCATTGTCATAACTAAGATTATTATCATAATTTTCATAATTACCATTATCATTATTATCATAATTATCATAATCATCATTGTCATTATTATCATTATTATTATAATCTTCATTATCATTATCATCATAATCATCATTATCATTATTTTCATCATTATTACTTCATCATCACTATTATTATCAATATTGCTATCATTATTATCATCAATATCATCAGCATCATCAATTATCACCATTACCAGTACTAGTAGTATTGGTGTTGACGTTATTATCATTTTCATTATCCTCATTATCGTTATTTTACTATCATCACCATTATCATCTTTACTTTTATCATTACGCTAATTGTTACTATGATTATCGTTACCCTTGTTATCATTAGTAAAACTAGTAGTATCATGGCTACAGTTATCAGTCATCATTGTTGTTGTTATCGTCATAACCATCATTTTTCAATTACCATGATTATTGTTATTACCATCATCATCATTGTTATCATTATCATCATCATTATTCTCATTGTCATCCTTGTTATTCTTCTTTTATTACTTTCTCTGCTTTTCTCCTCTCCTTAATTTCTTCTGACTGATTTTCTTTTCGTCTTTCTATCGTCATTTTCAAGTTTCTCCTTCCCTTTATTCAATTTTGTTTCCCCTCTTCTCTTGTCTGTCTTCCCTTTCTTCGCCCCTACGACTTCTT
>NW_020868790.1:318215-323215 GCF_003789085.1 Penaeus vannamei
TTATGACCGGCGCACCTGTGGAGACTCTCTCGAACAATATTTGACTCTTATTGTATAGAGGAACCCTTATGATTCTACTCCACACTCACCTGCGCAATTCATCCCACATTAATTTCCTCATACCCATTATCATCAATTTACTTTTTTACTTTGTTTTTCTATCTCTCGCATATAACCCCCCTGCTTCTCTTATGCATCTTCCACTCTCTCCCACCTATTCATAACAACACCCACCCATCTCCTATCTCAAGCCCATCTTTCCTTATCTTTGCTCGCAGGTGGACCGAATCCGTATTCCGTTAAGTGCCTCAGAGTTTATCAGCAATCGATTTATCTTTCTAGGATTCAATGACGAGTCTAAATATTTCTCTTCATAGACTGTAACAGTTATCTTTATCCCTCCCGCGTGCCCTCCCCTTTAACTCACAACAAGGCGTGATTCTAATTTCAAACACTGGCTTGCTAAAAGAATCCGCCATGTATATCATGTCTTATTGTATGCACGAAAAGGATGTACTGCTCAAATAAGAAATAGAAACAAATATTACGGTATTTGATCAATATCACCCCACACAATTGTAACAAGATAGAGCAGTTAAGCGGATTTATAAGTAACATACACTCCAGTGCCATCGTGTCGCGTTCTCATGTTGACATATGTTCATCCATCGGCTTATGTTCTGTGTTCAAAATTTCTTGCCCTTTTCCTGTAGCGTGCGTTTGCTACTTGGAAGCGTCGCTAGATGGGGCTTCATGCTAGTACGTGTTTTTTTTTTGTTTCTCTCTTCTCTCTCTCTTTTTTTTCGTTCCCTCTTCTTCTAACTTGCATGGTTCTTAATCTAGTTTCACCTCCACTTATTTTTCTCTTTGTATCGTAATTTCGTGGACATGGTGAGTTAGACAGGAATTGATCTTTCCATCAATTGCTTTATCACCTCTCCATTCCATTTTATGCTTTGAACTTTATTTGGTCCATTTGTGCCAAGCGGGCCGTACTGCTGATTGGTTCGTTCCAACTACCATCTTGCCCTCTCCTTGCAGTCCTAGGAATTAACTTCAATGTATAACCATTGACCTTACGACTGTACTTACTTGCATTCGTAACAAGTTTACTGAGTATGGGTGGTTTACAATGTCTAAAGAGATCGGAAAGCACGATCCTAGTAAAGCTTGTTTATATTATCTCCTATAAACTGGGTAAGGGCTCTTTTGAGACCCCCGGTTTCAGAGCGTATAACGTACATCACTACATACATAACGGAAGGAGGACTGGTTCGTCTTATGTAATACAGCGAACAGACTCTTCTCATCATTTATTTCATTCAGTAATGTACTGCTTTAATGATGATCTGCTATATTATTTTTGGATAACAGAGGAATGTATTTTTTTCACGTATGGACAATAGGGTCCACTTGATCAGCCAAGTATGGATATGAGGCCTATGTGTATCTGATTTTCGCAAAAAACTAAAAAAAAAAAAAAAAAAAATTAATATAAACTAAAAATCAAATAACATATTACCGACACTTCTTTCCTTTCTTTCTCTTCTCTCCTCTCTATGCAACCTCTGTTCACTTATACAAGATTAGACAACACTTACAAAAGGCCACAACATATAACTATACCACGAGTACGAAAAAATCAAAACTCCTATTCACCCATCATTCTGCTTCTCTTTATTCTTTACCCACTCCCTCCATTAAATGTCTAATATAATACTCACCTAACTTTCCCTGCTACGCTGCTTTCTTAACTACAAACTATCCCTCGCGTGTCACATCTGTAACTCTCCACAAAACATTCCTCTCTTCATCTCTTATAACTCGTAAGTTCCGCGATAAACTCCACTCGCGAATCTTACACACACTCTCACACACTCTCGTAAGTTTATACCTGATGACCCAGGTGTATTATTATCTGTGATGTGGGTCTTTCAGCGTTTCACCCTTATATTCTTTTATATACCACACACGCGAACACACACTACATCCACACACGGACGTAACCAACGACCCACCACACACAACCACACACACACACATAAATATAATAATGTGCGAGAAGGTCGAAGTTGTAATTATTTTTTTTTGCTCATTTTTCTGAATTTTGAATAAGAGGGTATATTGTTATTTTTTATCTTTTATTTTATTAACCTCAGCAAGTATAGATTAGGTCTGTTAAATGTGATGTGATTAGCAAAGTACCGCGGGCGGGAAGAGCTGTGGCCGCCCGGTGCTCACTCATCACTCGCGTATGCGGTATACTAACCTTAATGAACTCTCGTTAAGTCCTACTCATATACGTATCCTACGATCACGTATACTACACCCGCGGCTATATATAATATATACTAGCTACCTAACTATACCACTACTATCGGGTAGTACTACTAATACTAATATGCCTACTATAAATCCCTATGAGTATATATCAATACTTATCTATTTCAAATATATACATACATATAAACTACTAATACATATATATATAAGTATACTAGTATATCAGTAGAAATAGCCCCATTATATACAATATATATAGTGTATAGTAGAATAATTAACCCACACATCAACACACATCAAACACCACTACATCACCTCTACCCAATACACCCCCATCATTATATCAATACACATTTAATACTATGATAATTATTATATAGAATTAATATAGTAAAGATATAAAAATATACATATGTTATACTAGAATATAGTTATAGTAATAAATAGATATAACTAATAAATATTTACTATATACTGCGCCACCGCCTAATATATATGTGAGTTATATATATATAAATATATATATATATAATTATATTATATATATATTATATTATAATTCATATATATATTAATATGTAATATATTTAAATAATATAGAGTAAGTACTATACATATATACCTAAATAATATCACATGTTATTTATAATATATATTATATTTATTATTAATATATATTATAACTACATATTATTCAATATATATATATATAAAATATATAACATATATAATTAATATATATAATTATAATATTGTATTATTATGATTTAGTATAATATATGGTATATGTTTATATAAGAAATATATTATTATATAATTATATATTAATATATATAATGTGATGTAATGAATAAATATTAATATATACATATTCATTAAAATATTATAATAATTATATATATATTATACTATAGTTAAATATATGTTATATATACTATATACATATGATAATATAACTAATATAGAGATAGAAATTGATATATCAAATATAAGATCTTACCAAAAACTAACTTATTTATCATCTTTTATATATATTGCACACTCATCATAAATCTCAACAGCATATATGTAATATGGTAAATTTTAATTATCTTATAATATAAATATAATAAATATAATTATACCTACAATTAATAGTTAGCTATATTCCACTTATAATTAGTATGTTCATGTCTGAGGGTATGCTCATAAATATATAGCTGGAATGATATATATATGAAATATAACAGTGAGCTATCTTATAATATAACGAATCATAGCACTACAGTGATATTTCAAGAAGATTATATATGATTTACTCTATTATATACTCTCTGTATCACTCACACTACGTTATATACTGAAAGTAATATTATTTTAATATATAAAATCCAATCAAATCAGCCCCGATATTAATAATATAATACTCTACCGACATTACATAAGATTCTATGATTATATATAGCTAAATAGACCTCTCAATATATATAGTTAGTAGCTACGTGTATATAAATATAGTAATAGTTGTATAGAAGATTAGTAAAGGTAAATAGTATAATGAGTAGTAAGAGGTGTAGGATTATAGTTATAGTAATCTATATGGTAGATATATATGAATATAAGTATATGATATATAGTATGTTATGATATATATAGGCGATATAGGGGGTATGAGTAGTAGTTAGTTAAGTATTGTATCAACTAGGGCATATATTATTAAATTAGTATGTAACCTAACAGATATACCAGCGTAGTAGACGTATTCATAATAAACCAGTCCCTCAAATAATTATATTCTATGTTAAGCTAATAATAGTTTAAGGTAATTATAGATTAGTACCATAAAAACAAAAATATAATAACGTTAATATAAATATAAGTAATATATAAATTAATCAATATAAATATTTAATAAAATATTATACCATAATATAATTTTAATATATTAAATAATATATATAATTTAATTATATAAATACTTATGAATGTAAGTATAAATAATAATATAATATATATAAATATATATATACATAATAATATATTATATATATAATATATATTATATATAAAATATATATTATGATATAATAAACAATAATATATATACATATATTATTAAATAATATATAAATAATAAATATATAATATATATAAAAAATACATACATAAATATTAAATCCAAATAATATATTAGATATGATATGTGGTAGTGATGTCAAGATATCAAGGAATAGTAGTATATATATATTATTAAATATATAAAGAATAACTTTTGTGAATGTATAAATCTGATTTATATATTAAATTAAATACAAATATTATCCTATAACAGGTTTATGATAAACATACGTGATGACTTGCAAGCCATTAGAATAACGGAACTTCATCTTTAGAAACAAACTTTCTTCGTAAATCGCCAGTATCAGCTCTGGTGCTACACTACAATGTACACACAGATGCGAAACTCCAAGACTTCAATCATTCGCTGCTGTATCAAATTGCGGTCCAAACAAGCCAAACGTGCTTTTGTTGATGCTCCAATCCGATGGTGCATAACGAGAAAGCTTCTATAGACCTCGAAAGGAGCTTGCAGAGATCAGAGGAGATGCAAAAAAATCCTGTCTAACGAATTTATGTTGAATTTATTCTTGGAAACTATGTTTCTGTTGCGTTTAATATAATAGAAATATGGTATTTGTAGTGTCAGCTCTCTCTCATATACAATATACTCCTATTCA
>NW_020868790.1:333215-338215 GCF_003789085.1 Penaeus vannamei
AAGATTCCGATGCCTTTTGAAGGCGATTTAATTCTCTTTGTTCTTATATCTGTTGGAGGATTTTGTTAGGATTTTGGAGTTTATATTTATGATTTGATTTGTTATATTTGAGTGATTTTTAAATCTATTTTTTATTTATTCTTTAAAGTTATTATTGTTATTATTATTATCATTATCATTTTGTATTTGAGTGGATATTTGTTCGATCTTATTGGTTCTAGATTTCACCCATTAACTCATTTTAATGGATCTATTATCTTTCTAATCTATACTTTCTTTCTAATCATACACTAGGACGTTCGGTTTTATGTCTTGATTTCATCTTATGAAATGTTTTATTTTTAAATTAGATTTTTTGATTATTATTATTATCATTTCTACCTATTCTTCATATAATTTCATTACCATTTTACCTTTGATACATTTGTTATATTAATTCACTATTTTTACTTGCACGTATGTGTGTGTGTGTGTGTGTGTGTGTGTGTTGTGCATGTGTGTGTGTGTGTGCATGTGTATTTGTGTGTATGTGTGTGTAATTCCACTATTCTTGTTCCAAATTTTCCTTTCATAAACTTCCTAAATACATTGATTTCCATCCTATTCACTCCATGCATTAGATTAATTTTCCTTTCACTATCCTTCTGAGCGAAGTGTGATATCTACGTATTAGATTTTATCTCTCCTTTTTATTTTCACTTATTTATTCTTTTATCTCAGTCTCTTCGTATACACGATTCTCCAATTTACACTTTCCTTAAAGATAATAATGGGTTTTACATAATTCTTTCTACGACAAATTAATTCCATCACCACTGTTTCTTTTTATTACTGATAAGGAAGGACAGAACTGAGTACACTGTTGTTTTCTTTGTATTTATTTATTTTCTTATTTGTTTATTATATTTTTATTCTATTTATTTATCATTATTATTATTTCTATTTATTTATTATTATATTTTTGTCTCATTAACTCTTTTTTCTTTCTTTTTTCTTTCTTTACTCGTTTTTGTCTTTATTTCTTTTTAGTTTTTAACATTTTCCTTGTTTAACCTTTTCTTTTAATTATTTTTCTTCTTTGTTTTCTTTTTATTCTATTTCCTTTTCTGTGTATACTGACTTTTTTCTTTTTTTCTTTTTTATTACATTACAACTCTTTTCCATTTTTTCCGTTCCTTCTTTCATTTCATTATTTTTATTCCTTTGCCTCTTCGATTTTTTCTGTTTTCTCGTTTTCATTTCTTTTTTTATTGTTTTTAACTTTTTCTTAGTATTATTTATTTTTTTAAATTCTTTTTACCTCACCTTCTTCTCTAGTTTTGGTTCCTTTTCCTATCACTTCTACCAATCTCTTCTTCTTTTTCTTAATTCCCTTTTCTTTTTTCTTTTTTTTATTTTCCTGTTCCCTTTTTTCAATTTATTCTGATTCTTTTTACTTTTATTTCTACCATTCTGTTTTTTTCTGTCTTTCTTTTTCTTCGCTCCCTTTTCTTTCCAATTTCCTTTCGATCTTACCTTCTTTAAATTCTTTTTTCTAATTCTTTTTTTCTTTTCCTTAATTCCCTTGTTCTATTTCTTTTCATAATTCGGCGGGTTCCTTTTTTCAATTATCTCTTGTCTACGCTTTTTTAATTCCTTTCCCTTCCACTTCTATGTTTCTCAATTCTTTTTCCAATTTCACTTACCGCTTGTTCGCTTGAAGACCAATTCGGCCTGTGTTTTCATTACCTTCTCCTTTCTTGTTTCCTACTTTTCATGGTCCTTTGGTTCATTAGTCACTGTGCCGGCCTATTCTCTTTCTGCTTTTTCATGTCGCCGTTTTCCTTGTCCACTTCGTCCATGTCTCTTTCTCTTTTTTCAATTCGCGATTTTCATTCCACTTCCGCCGCGCATTCTCCTTGCTCGCTGATTGTTTATTCCCTTTTCAAGTCGTCCAAGAATTCCCCCGCATTCTCCGTTGGCCTCTTTTGCTTTTCAATTCCGTGCTTTCATGGTTCCAACTGTTCCCCACATTCTACATTCGTTCTGTTTGTTGCGATTCCAAGCTTCCCCCTAATTTCTCTTTTCTCTTTTCTGGCATTCCTTTATCGATTCCACTATTTCCCCCGCTCATTCGCCGTCTGTTTCTCTTTTCCCTTACGGATCCAAGAACCCCCAAAATGGTACACTTCTTCGGTTTAAGGAAAATCTCAGGAGAAGCCTTAGTGGAAGAACAGGGATGACGCGGGCTATTCGGAGGTTTAAAGGAGGAATCTCTAGGCCGCAGCTTCGCGAGGATGGTGTTGGCTGTTGCTTTCCTGTTCGTTGTGTGCGCTTGTTTTTTTTCCGTTGTTGTGGTTTGGGAGTGTCTGTTTTTGGTATCTTTTAGTTTTTTGTTATGAGGATTATTGAAGAGGTTTATATTAGTGGTCACATGGATATGTTTTTGTGCCTGTTCTATGAGGTTGAATGACTGCCTTCGCATTTGAGGTTATTTGCACCTTGTTTGTATAGCCAGTTGGGATTTGTCTGCTTAGCTTGTAGTTTGCTTTAATATATATAAAGTATATATATGAGTATGTCACGATAGGAGATTAATAGTAGATGATTGATTGCAGATCGCGGTATGCATGAGCGAGCGAAGATGGTCCGGCACGGAGTGGAGGGGAAAGACACGGTAGGAGTTGTGTATAGGATATAGTAGGTAATAGGTGAGGTGTAATCTGGTAGATGCGTTGGAGTATGTGGTGGATCGACGGGGGGTGAGGGTATGTGTACGTAGTGTAAGTATCATTAGTAAGTGTTACGGTGCGGTGAAGGGGTGCATCGACAGTACGAGTAGCACGTGCAGTGAGAGTTTACATCAGCTCGAGATCAAAGTCACTACCATCAACGCGGGACGCGACCACACACGACACATCTACGAGGCGACCGACACAACACACGGCGACAACGAGAGACATCAACGGACCAAGAGGCGCGCCGCTGTTGAGATGGCAGATCTGGATGTGTGTGCGAAGGAGGTACTGCCGATTTGAAGGTAGAGTGGAGGGGGAGAACGTGGGGAGGAGATGTCCATAGGTGAAGTATTCACACAGCACCACACACACCCATCGACACAAAAAAAATATTGGGAGAGCAGTGGGGAGCTAGAGGACAGTGTGGGAGATGGGAGATCCGGAGGGGATCACACACGATCATGCACTACAAGACATAGTGGTGATATTGATGAATTAGATGATAAGTAGGTAGTATGGATCTGATATACTCAAGGTAATATAAGGTAATAATAGTAGACTGTGTATGTTAGTAAAGTGATAGTGTATAGTTAGTAGGGTGACTGTATCTATATGAATATGGTGTAGGAGTGGGAATATACGATATAGTACTACGTATTATGGTATGCAGTAAGAATGTAGTGAGGTAGCGATATAGCTAGGGGAGTGCCGCGTGGACGTGGGTGATGAGTAGTTTATATAAGGTTACGCGATATAATAGGTGCACATATGGTTATACTGGCATATAATCAATCTGTGCGCGTGGTATTAAGCGTTTATTGACGATCAGCTGATTTATACGATTTATGAATTATATGAGGCTATCTATTATAGGCAGGGTGTGTCTATGAGTGAGAATATATGAAGTAAGGATATAGGCATATAGTATAGTGGTTAGGGCAGTGTATCCATGTAGGGGCATAGGTCAGGTTATAGTAGGTATAGTACATATAGATAGTAATAGAGCTATATCAGTACAATGATAACTAGTTGTAGTAGTCGTAGTAGGTATTAAGCTGATTAGGTGATAGTAATAGGTAATGCTATGACTGAGACCGAGATGACATATGATGGATATAGTACCGTAGGAATGAGGATATGTATGCTCAGTATGAGGCCTAGGTAGTAGTAAAGTAAGTAATTAAGTAAGATAACGAGTGAGTAGGAGGTAGATTATGTCGTAGAGCAAGTATGATTTTCGCAGTAGATTAGGCGGGTCGATACCTTGTGATGATAGATGCATGATATCGAGTACTTATATACGAAGTGATGCAAGGTGTAGTAGGTGTAGTATGTGAAGGGTGAGCTGAGATGATTCCGACGTATTGGATTGCGTGATGAGTAGTGGACGGTATGCTAACTAATGATAAGTAAGTATAGCGTAGTGGAGTAAACTATTAGTGAGTAGACTATGTAAGGGATGTATTGATCTATGTAGAGATGCAGTTGTGTGGGAGTGATGAGGATAGTGTTAGAGTATTAAGGGAGTTGGGGATATCGAGAGCAGGTGGTAGGAGATATGAGAGTGGAGTATTGTAAGGGACAGTATATATATATATAGTATATATCATATATATAATATACATATAGAATAGTATATATATATATATTAAATATATATTATATGTATGTATATACATATATATATAATATATATATATATATATATATATATATATATATATATATATATATATATATATATATATATATATATATATATACATACATGAATATATATATATATATATATATATATATATATATATATATATATATATATATATATATATATATATATATATATATTATACATATATATATATATATATATATATATATGTATATATCACATACATACATATATTAATACACACACACACATACACAACACACACACACACACACACACACACACACACACACACACACACACACACACACACACACACACACACACACACACACACATACACATATATTATATATTATATATCTATCTATCTATCTATATATATATCTATATCTATATATTTATATATATATATATGTCTATATGTCTATATGTCTATATATGCATATACATACATATATATATATATATATATATATATATATATATATATATATATATATATATATATAATATATATATTATATATATATATATATGTATGTATATACATATATATAATATATATATATAATGTATATATAATATATATATATATATATATATATATA
>NW_020868790.1:343215-345715 GCF_003789085.1 Penaeus vannamei
TCTCTTCTCTCTCTCTCTCTCTCTCTCTCTCTCTCTCTCTCTCTCTCTCTCCTCTCTCTCTCCTCTCTCTCTCCCTCTCCTCTCTCTCTCTCTCTCTCTCTCTCTCTCTCTCCTCTCTCCTCTCTCCCCTCTCTCTTTGCACTCTCCTATCCATCCTTATTAACCTCATATCCATCACATTCCAATCCTCTTTCCCCCTCCACCCCTTCCCCGCCCCCCCCTCTCGCCTCCCGGTCCCCTTCCCTACCCCCTACCCCTTGATTTTTACCCATTTCCCCTCCTTTCCCTCCTCTCTCTCCTCCCTCCTCCCTCCCTTCTGACCGGTCTCCACCTCACAACCCACCTTCCTCCTACCTCTCCCCACTCACCTAGATGTTTCACCTTCCCTCCCCCCTCCTTCTCCTCTCTCTCGCTCATTCACCGCGTTATCTTCCCCATTCCCCTCCCCACCTACGCCACCATTAACTCCCTTCCTCTCTCCTCCCCTCCTCCCTCCTCACCACGAACCAATCCCCACCTACCCACCTCTCCCTCCCATTATTCTCCCTCTCCCTTTTCCCTTCCCCTTCTCCCTCCCCCACCTCCCTCTCTTCCACCCCCTCCCTCAACTTTCCCCCTTCCTCCCCCTCCACCTCCTCTTCCAACCCCCTCCCCCCACCCTCTCTCCTCCACCTCCCTCCATCACCCTCACCTCCCCTCCTCCTTCCCCCTACCTCCTCCCCACCTCCTCTTCCAACCCGTTCCACCGTTCCACGTTCACATCCTCGTGGGGTGTGAAGGATATTCCCTCCATCTCCCTCCTCCCTCCTCCTCCCCCTCCCCTCCCCTCCCTCCTCCCTCCTTCCTCCCTCCCTCCCTCCTCCCTCCCCCTCCCTCCTCCCTCCCTCCTCCCTCCTTCCCCCCCTCCCTCCCTCCCTCCCTCCCCCTCCTCCCTCCTCCCTCCCTTCCCCCCCCATTCCACCGTTCCGCCGTTCCGCCGTTCACATCCCCCGTGGCGCGTGTGAAGGATAGGGCTATAAGAAGGATTAGCGAAATTCCAATTACTCCATTAATTAGGGCTTGCTAATTCAAGATTTAATAATCTATTATGATATGACCTTCGGGATTATCTTTACGTAAAGGGGCTTTGGTGATCGCGAAGCCCGGGTCGCTCGCGCAGGAAGTCGTTGGGGAAAAGAGGGGAAAAGAGGGTGGGGTGGGGTGGGGAGGTGGGGGGGCGGGGGACGGGGGAGGGAGAAGGGGAAAAGGTTGGAAGAGGAGGAATGGGGGGAAAGAGAGGGAGAGTGTTGGGGAAAGGGGGGGGGGGGGGGGGGAAAGGAGGGGACAGGTGGGTGGGGGTGGGGGAAAAGGTTGGAAGAGGAATGGGGGGAAAAGAGGGAGAGTGTTGGGGAAGGGGGGATAGGGGGGAGGTGGGGGAAGGGGGGGGAGGAGGAAGGGGGGATGAGAGAGGGGGGAGGGAGGGAGGAGAGAGAGGTTGGAAGAGGGGAAATGGAGGAAAGGGAAGGGAAAGGTGGAAAGAGAGGAGAATGGGGGAAAAGAGAGGGGAAGAGGGGGAATGGGGGAATAGGGGGATAAGGATGGAAGAGGGGAGGATGGGAGGAGAGGGGCAGGGGGAGGAAAGAGGGGAAAATGAGGAGAGAAGGTTGAAAGTAGGAAAAAGTGAGAAAAGGAAGGAAAAGGGAAAGTATTGAAAGGAGGGAGACTGGGGTAAAAAGGAAGGGAATGAAGAGGGACAGGAGGGAAATGGGGGGAAAGGGGAAAAAGGTTGAAAGAAGGGAAAAGAGGGGAAAAGGTTGAAAGAGCGGAAGAATAAGGAAAAAGGGGGGGAGAGGATAAAAAAGAGGAGGGAATGGGGGAAAAGGGTTGAAAGAAGAGAGACTGGGGAAAAAGAAGAGGGAAGAAGAGGGACAAGGGAGGAGAAAGGGGAAATAAAGGAAAAGGGTCGAAAGAGGGGAAGAGGGGCAAAAGAGGAAAGAAGGATGGGGGAAAAAGAGAAAATGGAAGGAGAAAAGGATAGAGGAAAGATGGGATAGTGGAGGAATTGAGGGAAACATAATGGAAACAAAGAAAGAGGGAAAGGAGAGAGGGAGAAGGAAGGGAAGAGAAAATGTAGATATAATGAATAGAGAGAGGAAAGAAAGGAGAGGAAAGAGAAGGAAGGGAAAGGAAAGCGTAGAGAATATTAATAGAGATAATAAAAATAAGGAAAAATAACATTAGAAACAGAATCAAAATCATAATGATAATGATAACAAAAATCACCACACGTGACCTGCAATATAGAAGAATGATCTTTTATTTTCTCCATAAAAAAATGAACGTCTTTATCCATTAAAGTATACCCAGGGAGAAGCTTTACTAAATGAATATCTACACTCCAATATTCACCTCGTTAATCCTTAATTTACATATAACCGATTTACATATAACAAAACATCTAGAAAAGACATAACAATGATATAATGATAAATAATAATAATAATAATAATATATGAATATG
>NW_020868790.1:353215-355715 GCF_003789085.1 Penaeus vannamei
AAGTTTTTTTTTATACAGCAAATCGATTTTATTTAACTTTAGACGGCGGGCAGAGAGTAGCCGAGCAATATTCCATCTTGGACGTAAAATTACGGTACCCGCCCTTCCCAACGTAATATAATGTTTACATACGCCAAACACAATCCCCCATTTCATATATGAATATAGGTAAGTTGCTGTCAATAGGCAGATACTTAAGATATGATTCAATGCATAATCAGATAATGCAGATAATCGAATAAATTAATAAATAACAGGATAAAAGATGATATTTCAAACTTACCCAACTCGTAACGTCAAGATTTGCCAATTCCTCTCCAAATAAAGCTGTATTTCATTTCATCTCTCGGACAAGATATTGTAATTGTGTTCAGTTTGGAATTATTCTTAATAGAATTATCTCTAACTGCAAGGATCCGGGATTTCAGTGGCGAGGAAAATATATTATCCTGCACGATAATAAGAATTAACGTATGATTGGATATGGTTTCCTGGAAATCTTTGAGTGTTCAGTGCCCGGAAGAAGGGAAACAGAGAGAGAAAAGGGGAGAGGGATAAAAAGAGGGAGGAGAGAGAGAGAGAGAGAGGGGGGAGGGAGGGAGGAGAGAGAGAGAGAGAGAGAGAGAGAGAGAGAGAGAGAGAGAGAGAGAGAGAGAGAGAGAGAGAGAGAGAGAGAGAGAGCAGAGAGGACGGTGGAGAGAGAGAGAGAGAGAAAGGAGAGAGGGAGAAGAAGGGGGTAGAAAGGGATAAAGCAAGTAAAATAGGGAAGGAACGAAGTGAAAGGAAAGAGAGAAAGAGAGCCACAGACGCAGAAACAAATGGAGGGAAAGAAAATAAGAAAATAACTGAGAAACAAAGAGGAAAACGAAGATGGGGAAGAGAGACAAGATGGAAATGGAAATAAAGAAAAGATAAAAGCAAAGAATAAGAAGCAATCACCCAGAAAGCGAAAGACAAAGGATGTAGTGGAGAAAGGGAGAGGAAGAGGAAAAGAAAAGCAGCGTAAAAGGTGAGAGAAAGACATAAAGAAAGCAAAAGGCGAAGAAAGGGAATGAGAAAGAGAAGGAGTAGAAATAGTGAGAACAAGGAGGAAGGAAAAACTGAAGGTAAATAACGAGAAAATGAAGAAGCGAAGAAAGGGAGCTAAAGAGAGAAAGATAAATTGAAAAGCGAAGAAAGAGAGAGAAAAGAAGAAGAGAAGAAAGGGAAATAGCGAGAAAAGGAAAGAAAAAAAAAAAACGAAGAAAAAGAAAGAAAATTAAGAAAGTGGAAGAAAGATAAAGATAAAAGAGAAAGAACAAGGAAGAAAAACGAGAAGTGGAAGAAAGATAAAGATAAAGAAAGAAAACGAAAGAACAACCCAAAAAAGAACAAAGAAAAAGGAAAAAAAAAACGACAGAAAGAAAAGAGACGGAGCAAAGGAAACCCACCCTTACCCCTCTATAGATCTCTCATACAGCTAATTCCTCCACTCGCTAAAGGCAGAGTTATCGCCTCTATTGCTTTGTGGAAGAGGCGATAAAATACCCATAAAAGGGCTCTTAAGGGAGTGATATTATTTGAAATTTCTGATGATGTGATGGCGAGACAGTGACTGAAAAGTCGTTATGGCGTTTCTCCAGTTGTTTACTGTCGTTATTATTGGGATTTTGTAATGCATTAAAAGGTGGGGGGGGGGGGGTATAGAGTTCCATAATGTGAATTATCTTTTTCGGTAAATGTTTTGGGTTGAAAGGATTGGATGTTAATATTATCTAAAGGTGATATTTTAGGTTGTGTTTATATCTTTCTATTTATCTATTTATTTATCTTATTATTATTTATTATTATATCATTTTATCTATTATTTTATTATTATATTATTATTTGCTCAGAATATTTGAAAAAAAATAAATTTTAATGACATTGAATTTGAATACATTAATGCAGATTACGATTTAGGAGCTAAGCTGATTGAACTAGCAGATTTTTAGCTTTTGGATATTTTTTTTTTTTTTTCTTTCTTTATAGCAAATGCAGAAATCATCGCTATGATATCAGCTCCAAATAAGGGTTATATCACATGCAAATTCGCACGGATGTAGTTTACATTATGCAATGATGAATGTTGATTTTGTTTGCACACAAGGTTGGCATACCTGTCAGTTCTCAGGGCATTTTGCAGGTACACACACGTATATCCTTGATGCAGAGAAAAAAAATTGTGTGTGTGTGTGTGTGCGTGTATGTGCGTGTGCGTGGTGTGGGTGTGGGTGTGCGTTGTGTACGTGAGTGTGTGCATGTGTGTATAGGTGAGTGCTCACATGAGTGTTTGCATTCTAGCAAAACCTGAAGCGCATATAAAAAAAAACAAAATCAAATAAAAAATAAATAAATAAACACGAAAAACCGAGGACTGTGTAGACAGCGCATAATTCCTTCCGGTTTCTCCCCTAATATTTCCCCCCATTTTTCCCCTCGCGCAATAAGGGCCGCCGCGCCCCCCCCCCCCCCGAGGCTG
>NW_020868790.1:370715-377754 GCF_003789085.1 Penaeus vannamei
GTCAGGAAATGAATTTATTGATAAAACAAGAATATATGATTGTGGTTATCGTAGCTGACACATAATCTGTATATCTTTATAATGCTGTTGATGTCATTGTCGAAATCGTGATTGCTACAGGGGCTAATATTCTTGATACTGATGTGATTGTGAATATGGATGATATAATAAGTATTACTCCAACTTTTCAGCAGTAATGATCATAGAGTTATCGCTATCATTCGTATTCATAATCACGTGGCAAACAAAATGTTGAATATACTAACCGATAATATCGCCATGATCACCAATTTTCAATTATTCGATCACCATAACCATCAACATAACTGCCTTCACAACTGTTGAAATAATTAGCATAATCCCTTTTGATTATCCAATACTCTTCAGCCTTAATTATACCGGAAATTAGAACAAATCCATCAAGTACACAATATATTCAGCATACTTTCACCTTTCTTCTCTCTTCAATTCCTCTTTCTCCTCCTCTTCCTTCTCCTCTTCTACAACCCGTCTTTATTGCATGCATTAACTGCAATGTCTGCCTCGGAGGAGCATTCGTGTCTAGCTGGCAAAACCACAGGGACTAATCCAAGCTATTAAAGTGAGTCAGAAATCGGAGGTGAATTTTGGACTCGAAGTATCAAAGCACGTAGGGTCATTTGCGGTTCAGGGTGACAATTCGATTTTATTACAGAATTTTGTTTATTTTCTCTTTTTTTACTTTGGTTTATTTGATCTTAGAACCGAACTTTGTTATCTTACTGTGAATATTCGATCACATAATTGATTTTTTTTTTGTTTTTTTTGTAATTTGTTGCTATTTTGCTACTGTTATTTGTTATGAAAATATTATTATTGAATTGGGAATACTTTTCCCTTTTTCTATGCATTATCTCCTTGTAACTTTTTCTGTTTTCTGTTTTTATTTTATTTTCCACATGACTATTCGCTTCGGTTTATCTGTATCCAATATATATATATATATATATATTTTATATATATATATATATATATATATATATATTTTTTTTTTTCTTTCTTTTTTTCTTTCTTTTTTTTTCTTTCTTTCTTTCTTTTTAGTATGCTTTATCTTTCCCGTTCTCCCCAATCGCACGGTCTTTCCCCGAATCAGTTCTTTATCAAAAATTAATAAAAAACATCAGGATATCATAAAGAACTAATATCCAATTCCCGTAATTAGCAATTGGATTATCTACTTTTTGTGCCATATTTTCTGCATGGAATGAGAAATAAGAATGGGATAAAAAGGAGAAAGAAAGGATGAGGGAAGGAGGAAGAGAGAGAATGAGACAGAGAGAGAATCAGAGAGGGGGAGAAAGAGAATTAAACAGACAGATAAATAGACAGAAAGAGATAAACAGATGAGAAATAAGGGAAGGAGGAGAGAGAGAGAGAGAGGAGGGGGAGAATGAGAAATAGACATATGAATAGACACAGATAAACAGACAGACAAATAGAACTGTGACCTAGAATTAGAAAATAATAAAAAAAAAAAAAAATAGAAAAAATAAGCCTAAACCGCCCGACCAAACTCGAAATTCAGATCCACATTCACCGCCATCCCCCCCCCCAACCCCCTAAATCCCCCCCCCTCCCTAAAAAAAATCCTTCCAGCATTCCAATTTCTTAATTAGAGAAAAAAAAACTTTGTCCTTCGCATAAAAAGCCATAATTATCCGAGAAATGAGCGCCAGAACCACTCATTTTGACGGCCTATTTTCTCATAAGACATAAGGGTTCAGAACTCAAGTGAACCGTTCATTTCCAACCCGTGTTCTGAGGGCGGCCGTAGCGCCCACTTTTCACCTGCCGAGATGAATGAGTGAATGAGTAAAGGGGATGAATTGATGAATAAAAGGACGAATGAAATGAATGGCTGAAATGAGTAAGAGGATTGATATATGAATAATAAATGCGTGTATGTGCGTGCGTGTGAGAAAGAGAGAGTGATTGTATGTTGATAAAGTGTTGTATATTGATAAAGTGTAAGACAGTCATATACATACATACACACACACATACACACATATATAAATGTATACGCATGTGTATGTATGTGTATGTATATATATATATATATATATAATATATATATATAATATATATATATATATATATTATATATATATATATATATATATGTATGTATGTATGTATGTATGTATGTGTGTGGTGTGTGTGTGTGTGTGTGTGTGTGTGTGTGTGTTGTGTGTGTGTGTGTATGTATGTGTATTAATATATATATGTAGATATACATATATATGTGTGGGTGTATATGTACATGAAAAGAAAGAGAGAGAGAGGGTAGGGAGAGGATAAAGGGAGAGAGGAAATAACGGAGAGACTGACTGACTGACACGGAGAGAGAGGGGGGAGCAGACAGACAGACAGACAAAAGAAGAGACCGACAAACAGACAGATAAACACACCATCAAACAGACAAACAAAACACGAAAGAGAAGCGAGAAAGCTGCAATATCCACGCTCGCAACAGACAACGAGACACCACCACCTTCACAAACACGTCAGACAAACGACCTTTGACCTCAGGGTGTCAATTCCATCCAGGGGGTATCAATTGGTCCGCGAGGAATACACATCCCATTATATACGTTACGCTGTCTGTCCCCCTGACCTTAGGCGGGTCGCGTGATAATGACCCTGCGTGACCTAAGATATAGTATATGACCTCGACAAGCAGACGGCGGTGTGGTGGCTGGTGTTGTAATTCAGGGCAGTGGGAGGGGGGAGGGAGGGGAGGGAGTGAGGGCTTTATGATGGTGAATATGTGACGTTTCTCATGTTGGAGTGACGTGTGCAGTGGAGAAGATTGGTATCATTATATTTTCTCTCTCTTTCTCTCTGTCTGTCTTTCTTTCTCTTTTATTCTCTGTCTGTCTGTCTGTCTCTCTTTTTCTCTCTCTCTTTTACTCTCTCTCTCTCTCTCTCTCTCTCTCTCTCTCTCTCTCTCTCTCTCTCTCTCTCTCTCTCTCTCTCTCTCTCTCCTCTCTCTCTCTCTCTCTCTCTCTCTCTCACTCTCTCACTCCTCTTTGGTTCTTCTCTTCTCTTTCTCTTTTATATTTTATATCTCACATATTCGTCCATTGATTCTTTCGCTATATGTGTGTGTGTATGTGTGTTCGTCTGCGTGTTTACCTGTATTTGTGTCTGTTCGTCTGTATGTATGTGTGTATGCTTGTTTCTCTCTCTCTCTCCCTCTCACTCTCTCTCGTTCTGCGTGTATGTGAGTGTTTGTCTAAAACTGATGATGGACACCAGAGAAAATAGTGGTTCAGATGCTGTGTTTGCATATGATTAATTTTCTCTCGCATGTCTGTGGAAGACATTATAATGTTTAAAATAATCATGAACAAAAATATTAATCGCGTATCAATGAAGTATTGGATGAATATACAGAAGGACGTGAGACAAACTGGTTTATTTTAGGAACGATACGAGAGAGAAAGAAGAGAGAGAGAGAGAGAGAGAGAGAGAGAGAGAGAGAGAGAGAGAGACAGAGAGAGAGAGAGAGAGAGAGAGAGAGAGGAGAGAGAGAGAGAGAGAGAGGAGAGAGAGAGACAGACAGAGAGAGAGAGACAGAGACAGAGAGAGAGAGAGAGAGAGAGAGGAGAGAGAGAGAGAGAGGAGAGAGGAGAGAGAGAGAGAGGCGGCAGGCAGAGACAGACAGCAGACAGACAGACAGAGAGTTAGAGTTAAGTGAGAGAGAGAGAGGTAAGAGGAGGAGAGAGAGAGACAGACAGACAGACAGACAGAGAGAGACAGACAGACAGACAGACAGACAGACAGACAGAGAAGAGAAAGAGAGAGAGAGAGAGAGAGTAAGAGGAGAGATGAGAGAGAGAGAAAGAGAGAGTAGTAAGAGTGAGAGAGTGAGAGAGAGAGAGTGAGAGAGGAGAGAGAGAGAGAAGAGAGAGAGAGAGAGAGAGAGAGAGAAGAGAGAGAGAGAGAGAGAGAGAGAGAAAAGAGAGGGGAGACAAACATACACACATACACACACAGAGAAACGAAAGCAGAGTTAGAGGGGAGACTGGTGTATATCTTTATCTTCAAACCAACATGCAATCTGGAATTGATTGTTAATGAGCGTAGCAAAACAAGACACGGACATGAATAAGTGCATGTATGAATTCGACCGGCTGATTATGTAACAATTTAACGATGTAGATGAGTGTTTGCAACTGAATATCGGGAAGAGGAGGAAATATTCATCAGTTTATTTTGCAATGTCGAAAGCGGGATACCTTTGTTTCTCGTCATCAATTAATCTTGAAATGAAGGTATTTTGTTTTCTTCTTGGCGGAAATGTTCATGTAGGCAACTTTTATTTATGAATTGGAAATTGAAATAGAATTAAAAAATACGAGACAAGTACAGAAAGTGAAAGAAAACACGGGACGTACGGGAGGGGAGACTGAAGAGTAAAAATATAAACTATTATAATACCCTAATACGGAGATTCTGTGTGTCTGCGCTATTATCGGGGGCAGTGATAGGGGGGGGGGGACTACATCAAAATTCGCGACCTAACCTTGGCAAGGAAAGTGTGGAGAGGAATAGCTTCAATTATGGCCGATGGCGTTTTCGCAGAATTTCTATGCCTCCTTCTTCTGTTCATTCCATCGTCTGTCGTTTCGTGTTCTCTTTCCCGTTTCTCTGTCTAAAAACTCGAAAAAAAATTACGCAACAATATTGTCATCGAAACCAATAAATTACATAAACAAAAAATACAATATAACTAACCCTGCAACAAAAAATAAAATCTCAAATCAATAGACTTTCTTCATTCGATATTACTCTTTCACACGATCCTCTCTCTCCCTACTTCGTGACCTTTCCTACCCGCTCCTTTTCCTACCACTCTCCACACAACTCAACCTCAACACCTCCACACACACCATCCCCCATCTCCCTCACTCCAATACACCACAAACAAACCCCAAATACCCTCGCACCATAACCAACACCCAAAAAAAATAATAACGGACCCATTATCACAAAAAAATACCTTGTCTCGTCCTTCTCCTCCTGGCGTTTCATCTTGCTCTCTCGTCCATCCTCTCCTTCTCTCCTCCAAAAAATAAAAATCAAATAAAATAACTCTTTTTCTTGCGTCTTTTTTTTCTCTCTCTCCGTCTCTCTCTCTCCGTCTCGGGGTGCTGATTTATTCTCTCTCTCTCTCTCGCCGCTCTCTCGTCTCTCTCTCTCTCTCTCTCTCCTCTCTCTGCTCTCCTCATCTCTCTCCCTCCTCTCTCTCTCTCTCTCTCTCTCCCTCTCTTTTTTTCTCTCTGCTTCTCTCTCTCCTCTCTCTCCTCTCTCTCTCCTTTCTCTCTCTCTCTCTCTTTTCCGTTCTCTTCTTCTTCTCTCTCTCTCCTCTGCGCTCTCTCTCTCTCTTCTCTACTGCTCTCTCTCTCTCTTCATCTTCTCTCTTCTGCTCTCTCTTCTCTCTTCTCTCTCTCTCTCGCGCTCTCGCTCTCGCCTCTCTTCCTGCTCTCTCTCTCGTCCCTCTCTCTCTCTCCTCTTCTCTCTCTCTTCTCTCTCCTCTCTCATCTCTCTCTCTCTCTCTCTCTCTCTCTCTCGCTCTCCTTTAGTGTGCGATTCTCTGCTCCTTACTTGCGTCTTAGATTTACTCTCTTCCGTGTTGTTCTTCTCTTTTTCTTGCCCATTTTCAGGCCTTCTTATATATATTCCACAGATCATATACACCGTATATATGCCATATTATATATACTATATATACTATATATACTACACTATATATACTATATATAATATATGGTGTTATGGTTGCGTGTGGTGTCTGTGTCGTGTGTGTGTGTGCTCGCCTGTCTCCTGTTGACGTGTTGTGTCTGTCGGTGCTTGTATATATATATACTATATATATATACTACGTATATAATATAATATATACTATCACAATAGTAATATAATATACTACTATAAAAAAAAATTCTATACCTACTATAATTACTATTAGTATACATATTAATAGAGTATAAATAGTCCCTATATATACATATATATACATATGCATAATAATAAAGTATGCTATATACTTCTAATACTAGATATAGAATATATTTATACACACATACAATATTATCTTATATAACATATATATACTATAATATATATAAATATATATATATATATATATAAATATTGTGTGTGTTTCGTCCTGCTTGTGTGGGGTGTGGTGTGTGTGTGTGTGTGTGTTTGTGTGTGGTGTGGTGGTGTGTTGTGTGTATATACACACACACACCAACACACATATGTATATTAATAACGGGCGTAGTATATATATATCATTAGAGATATATTATATGTGTATATAGTATGTAATATATATATATGTATGATATGGTATAGAGTAATTAGAAAGAGTATATAGTATTCTAAATAGTAATAGCATCTATGTATATATATAATATAGTAAGAATATATATTATATATATCATAATTATCCAATATGTCGTACCACTTGAGGGTTTTATGCGTGAACTGTTTCCTGTCTTATACAATTATTGATTTCCTTCCACTAAAATGAACGCCTAGTACCCCCCCCCTTCACTCTCCAGAACATGCATCAATGACACCAGTATTATCTTAAGTTATCTAAACGAGCAGACCTCTCGTTTTGTAATTGCTCCAAAACTGCCGATACTCTATTTGCTATAAAAACACCGGGACGAGACTGTTCAAAAATTTGGATTGTAAAATCGATACAGAGAGTCTTGTTTGGGTGATTTAACAACGCGATTTTCCTGTTTTGTCACGCCACAATATATCGACTATTTTACACTTTATTGTATCATCACCTTCCTACCTCTCTCTCACTCACCCTCTCTCTCTTTATGTATATAAATTCATTTATATATATATGTAGTATTAATATATGCTATACACTACCACCCATCCACCACTCTCACCCAACCGACCCAAAAACAAAACAAAATAATATAATAATATATATAGACAATATATCATATACGTTATGCAT
>NW_020868790.1:383670-388670 GCF_003789085.1 Penaeus vannamei
TTGCATAGTGTGGCTGAGTGTATCGTGGGGAGAGAGGGAATATATTCGCAGATTTCAGTGTAGTAGACAGCGAAGTGCAGAATACTTGATCGTTTTCTTGAATACAGTAGGTGTTGGTGGTGTTTCATCATATAGTCTTTGTTTTTATTACTGTTATGATCATCATCGTTCTTGTTCCTTTTCGTTATCAATATCAATATCACTTATTATCTGCATCAATCATTAATCACTATCATCATCATCACCATCGCCACTGTCACTATCATTATCTTTGGCTGCATCATTAACATCATTACTATCATTACCATCCCCATTATCGCTATCGTTATCATTATCATTATCATCGTCAGAACTTGCTTGATCATGTCAAGGCTTGACACTTGAGCTAAACGTATATTAAAACGATAATGATGATATATGCATTGATGATAACCATTACCATATTTAAACCAAAAATGACAAAGGAAAATGTATTTCCATGTATTATTCATTGTATCGCTAATCAAAGAAAGATTAAATAGTAAAAACTATCCAATCCTTTCGTTTTTCTTTCTTTTTTTTTTTTTCATCTCACAAAACCCTTTCCTCTTGCGTTTCTTTCTCATGTTTCTTCTTCCTTTCCAAACTCTATCAAGGGAAGTTACACAAGGAGAAGGTGAAGTTCAGACTCAAACAAAACTTCTCAGCAACTTCACTGGACGGAGAGGCAAGACGAAGACCAGTTCTCGATGGAAAGGAGACGAGAGTTTGGTCCTGAGATTCGGTCAAGCGAAGGGGGTTTGTGTGGCCGGATCCCTTTGGTCTGAATGGGTGGTCTTGGGTGTCATGACGATGGTGACTCCCTTTCTCTCTCTCTCTCTCTCTCTTCTTCTCTTCTCTCTCTTCTCTCTCTCTCTCTCTCTCTCTCTCTCTCTCTCTCTCTCTCTCTCTCTCTCTCTTCTCTCTGTGTGTGTGTGTGTGTGTGTGTGTGTGTGTTGTGTGTGTTGTGTGTGTGTGTGTGTGTGTGTGCGTGCGTGCGTGCGTGCTGTGTGTGTGTCTCCCCCCCCCCCCCATCTCTCTCTCTACTCGATTTTCTCTATTCATTCCTGACCCTTAAAGTATGACCCTGGAATCACCTTATCTTAGGATGCTTCAAAAGCTACAATCCTTAGTACGCTTTCCTTCCCTTTCCTTCGAAAGCATTTCATATTTTCTTCAATAACTATTAATTTCCTCTTGGTTGAACCGTATCCATGTTGACAAATGTAGAAAAGGTATGAATGAGACTGGATATCTTCACAATACAAGAGATGTATTTGACCGGTTTCATTTTATTTCTGATGGAGACGTCATCGAAACCGGTCAAATACATCTCTTGTATTGTGAAGATATTCGTTTCTCATTCATACCCTTTCTACATTTGTCAACATGGATACGGTTCAACCAAGAGGAAATTAATAGTTATTGGAGAAAATATGAAATGCTTTCGAAGATCAATAATTATTCCGTCGCTATTAAGTATCAGAAAGTGCAGATAATTCCTCGAATAAGGTTAATGGCAATAATTATGCTAATGATGATAATGAATAATCATAACAACAATAATGATAATAACATCAATTAGCAAATAATAATAATGATAAACAACCATAAAGCAACAGGAACAATGATAATGAATGATAGAATATAACAATATAAGATAATAACAATTAACAATAGATATAATAATGATATAACAAACAACCATAAAGCAACAGGAACAATGATAATGATGATAACAAGAAGCAAAGAATAAAAACAATGATAAATATACATGCAAACACAATCCGAAGTTTCAGAAGCGGGATAATCAACTATAATACTGGCTTGTGTTAAATGTCAAATGTTCGAAGCGAGAAAAGGAAATGCAAAATGATTACATGTGCATTTTTATTAGCATATGTTCATGGTTGTTCTAGTAATTATGATATTAAACTCGTCACTGAGGATGATGATGATATTATGTATATTTTGCTACTATTATAGTCAGTCATCATCAACATAATTATTTTCATCTTCATCACCAGTTTTATCATCTTCACCATCATCATCACTTTCATCATTTTCATCATCATGATCATCACACATTATCATCATCACCCACTTTTATCATCTTCACGACCATTATCATCACCTTACATCATCATCGCCACTTTTCATCTCACCATCATCATCACACTTCTTCATACACATCCATCATCATAACATCTCAACAACACACACATCCACCATCATCATCATCTGATTGAAAGCAACAAATTAATGCTTTTGACAAATTCATTCATTACTGAACCATAGTATTTAGTTAAGCTCATTTACACCGAAATATTAATTCCTGTTTTATCCTTATATGGCATTCATTCGACGGAAATGAAGCTTAATATTGTGGCAGATTCATATTTTCCACGATGCAAGATATCTCTCTATTCATTTCATAATTATTATTCCTGTAACAAAAATAATATATAATCCAGTTGCAGTAAGAATTCTTTATGCTTTATTGCAATTGCTGTTATCATTATCATCATTATTATCATTGATATTATTATGATGATAATAATAATGATAATAGCAATAATATATTATCATATCATTATTATCATCATTATACTATCATTATCATTATCAATATCATTATTATCATAACCATTCTTGTTGTCATCATCAATATCATCATTGTTATTATTATCACTTTTATTATCATCATCTATTATAATTATCATAATTTTTTTGCTTTTTATTTTCGCCATTACTTTCATTATTACCATTAATACCATATTCATCATTACCATGATCATGATATTTATTATCATTAGTAGTAGTAGTAGAAGTCGTTTCATCATCATCATCATTATCATTATTATTAACATTATTATGACTAGTATTCTCATTATCATTATCACTACCATTGCTATTATTATTTTTTACTATTATCACCAGCTTTGTTGTCATCACTTGTTATTATTATAATTATCATCATTGTTTATTATTACTATTATTGCTATTAGATTTCCTATCATCATTAACACTATCATTATTGTCATTATCATCATTATCATCATTAACACTATCATTATTGTCATTATCATTATTATCATTATCATCATTATAATTACTAACATTATTGCTCGGTGATTCAAAACACCCGGGATTATCTATTTTTTCTTTTTTTTTCTTTTTTGAGATCAAACGATGCGTCGAATGCAAGCATCTAATCTCATGCCCACAGGAGATAATCTGACAATAAAACGAAAAAAAAAAAAAAAAAAAAAAAAACGTTTTTTAAGTCTCTAAGCAGGAGCTCAAAAAACAACCTTTCGAACCCAAGTTACACGTGTAAGAATCTCCCCTCCTCCTCCTCCTCCTCCCCTCTCTCCTCTTCTTCCTCCTCCTCCTCCTCCTCCTCCCTGCTCCTCTCCTCTCCCACCTCCTTCTCTCCCCTCCTCCTCCTCCCCCCCCTCTCCTCCTCCTCCTCTCCTCTCTCTCCTCCTCTCCTCTCCTCTTCTCCTCCTCCTCCCCCCCTCCCCGTGCGTGCTCTTCCTGAAACTTTACATTCACATTATCCTCTTAGACCTCACAAAAGTAAAGATTAATTTTAAATACAACTATCAAGGGCGTGTTCAGCTCTATTATTCTGTATGTTTGTTTTGCAAGAGTACCAGACAGCGCGTGTATATATTGCAAGGATGATGGAGAGTTTACGTAAGTATTTCAAGAGTGACCGAAATTACACGTATTTCAAGAGTAAGTGAAAGTGCATGTAAGTATTCAGGGCACCGAAAGTGGCATGTAAGTACTTCAAGTACTTGAGAGTTCGTGTAAGTATTGCAAGAGTAAGCGAAAGTGCACGTAAGTAATCAAAAGTACTTGAAAGTTCATGTAAGTATTGCAGGAGTAAGCGAAAGCACCGAAATTGTGTTGGTGACGGCGGTGGACGTGGGAAGCTGCTGCCACGGACCCTAAAGTCCGTGTCACACTTGGGCCTTTTCAGCCTGCTCTTCCGCTGGCAACAAGGACACGCGGTCCTTTGGGCGCGCGGCAGTCACTAGCGATGAGAACAGGGCTCTCACAAGCAGAAATGAACATTACCTTAGATGTTGTCGAATTTTATCCTAGATTTCAGCAAATTACCTATGAACTGTTGGAGCATATCCCTGAAAATTACTTTTTTTTTTTTTTCCTTCTTTCTTTTTTTTTAATATGATTGTATCCTGACGAAAGTGAACTTTCTTTGTTTTTCATACTTTTAATGACGACTGCACAACTGACAGGCCTAGTTTTAGGTAGCAATCAACCATAATACACATATGAGAATTTTAAAAATATACCTGATAGGCTACATCACAACTTTAACATAAATGGAATCATTAAGAAAATTAATGCCCTTTCCTTCTCCAACATAAATAATTTATCATTACAAAATAGGAAAAAAAAAACATTTTCAATTACTAAATGACAGTAAGACCGTCGAAAGTGGTATCACACTAGATCATCAATAATACTTTTCTTTACAAAACACACAGGAAAAAAATCTAATACAAACTGACAGTAAGTCTGTTGAAAGTTATCACACTAGATCATCAATAATACTTTTCATTACACAATACAAAGAAATTAGACGACTGTCCAAAATGGAAACACATAAAGAGTAGTTGCTACTTACACAACACACACAACACACACACCACAACACCACACACCACAACACACAAAAAAAATAATAATAATAATAATAATAATAAAGTATATATATATATATATATATATATATATTATATATTATATATATATATAATATATGATAATGCTAATCAAAATGATAGCGACAAATGAATATAACAATACATTTTATAAATTCTTTTGCACACATCTGATTCTGGTATCCCGTGAAGTTATGACTCTTTTATGATATTGATTTTTAGTATTATCATCGCTAACACTCTTTTTATTATTATTATTATTATTATTATTATTTTCTTTAT
>NW_020868790.1:396170-398670 GCF_003789085.1 Penaeus vannamei
TGTCTCTCAATCTGTCTTTCTAATTGCTTATCTCCCTCTTTTGGGCGCACACACACACAAAGTGAACAAGAAAGAGAGAAAGGGAGAGAAACTAAACACACACACACACACACACACACACACACACACACAAACAGAGAGAGAGAGAGAGAGAGAGAGAGAGAGAGAGAGAGAGAGAGAGAGAGAGAGAGAAGAGAGAGAGAGAGAAAAGAGAAAGAAAGGAGAGAGAAACTAAGCACACACACACATACACACACACACATATATAGATAGAGAGAGAGAGAGAGAGAGAGACAGAGAGAGAGAGAAAGAAAAAAGAAAAGCAGTGAGATTCAGAAAACAAGACAGAAATTGGAAAGAGAATAAGCGAGTCAGTCCCTCACCAAACCCCAAAGTAAAAGTCCTCACACGTGGCACTGTCGTCTTACCAACACATGGATTATGCAACATCAAACATCCCCCAGCAATGTATTTTCAACATCATCGAATGCAGTAATACAGTTCATCATAATAACTGAAACTGTTTTAAGCAATGTGAGTTGTCATGAGAGACAAGAAATGGCTGAATGCGGAATAATGTGCAGAACAAGTTTGTCCTTTTGCAGAGAACTTTTATGCCATTTATATTTTCTTTCTTCTTTCTTTATCACTTTATTTATATAATTCTATATTTTTACTCTTTGTAAACTATTTATCACTGTAGTATTTGTCTCTATATACTATACTATTTGTTTACGTTTCCCTATGTTAACATTTGTATATCATTCTCTTATTTACTATTTTATACAATAATCTCTATTACTTATTGTATATACTATTTCATGTAACACTGACCATCAGCGTTTTTTTTTTTTTCAGAATATTTCCATTAAACATGTTGAATGATAATCTGGTGCCAAGGGTTTCCTAAGTATATATTTTTATGGTAAAAAAATGTAAGAAATGGATAATTAAACTCATGATTATTAGCAAAATTGAAATGGCAGGTCTATTTCATGGACTCATTTCGATGTTTAAATGGTAAGAGAAAAGAAAAAAAAAAAAAATTGCAAAATCTCGTAAATAATTTTTTGAATTTGAATTCTCTCATTATTTCTGTCACCAGGTTTGTCTCTATGAACGATTTCTTTTGCCAGATTCAAAATTTCGCGTTTTTTGAAAGGCAAATTGCAAATTCTAATTTTTACCTGATACAGCTTCGATGGCTTGCATTGATTGACAGCACCTGATATTGTTTTCCCTAAAATAACTGATATATTTGCATAAGAGTTCAGGGATGAAGAGTCACTTCCGTATTGAAGTATGTTATTCACATACTTATTAATAATTTTTCCATAATAATATTACTTTTTGGATTAAGCCTTTGTCATATATACACCATGTGGCATCACTATTACCTTTTTATTTATTTTTTTTTATCGCTCTACTTCGTTTTGTAATGTTCTTGAGGAAACACTGCTTCTTTTCTTACCGAAACAGACCTCTGGGCTTATATAAGAATATAATAATTATTCTTCGTTTCTGAGAAATCTCCTTTCGGGAAAATAGTTTTTTTCTTTCCAAAACAGTCAACTCAGATTGTGCCTTATGCTCTTCGGGGGAAAAATCTTCTCCTTAATTGCATGCAGATTTCTCCGTCGATTTCTGACAGTTTGGGCGACTTTTAAAAGCAGTAAAACCTCGTTTTCTTACTGAGGGAATCGGAATTCCCTGTTCGATCATTTGTCTGTTTGTCTCTCTGTCTGTATTTCTAATTCCTGATCTCTGTCTCTTTTGCACACACACACACACACACACACACACACACACACACCACACACACACACACACACACACACACACACACACACACACACACACACACACACACACACACACACACACACACAATCACAGAGAGAGAGAGAGAAGGAGAGAGACAGATAGAGATAGATAGAGAGAAGAGAAGAGAGAGAGAGATAGATAGATAGATAGATAGATAGATAGAGAGAGAGAGAGAAAGAAGAGAAGAAAGAAAAAAAGTGAGATTCAGAAAACAAGAAAGACATTTAGAACGAAAATTAGCGAATCAGTCCACCCAACAAACCCCCTAAGTAATACGACCTCACGTGGCACTGTCATCTTACCAGCATCATTGAATTATGCAAACACATCAAACATCCCCCAGCAATGTATTTCAACAACACCAAGTGCAATAATATATAATTCTGCATCACAACTGAAGCGGTTTCAAGCGATGTGAGTTGTTCTCATGGACAGACAAGCCAGAAGCTGAATGCGAAATAATGTGCAGAAGGTGGTGCTTTTGTGCTAATAATCTACTACTTGCTATATGTTTTACTAATTTGACACTGTTTATCTGTTTTTAACTACTTATGTTTTATGTTTTACTAATTTGACACTATTTTCTGTTTTACTAATTTGACACTGTTATTATGTTTTACTAATTTGACACTATTTCTGTTTACTAATTAGACACTGTTTTATGTTTACTAATTTG
>NW_020868790.1:403670-408670 GCF_003789085.1 Penaeus vannamei
TCTCTCTCTCTCTCTCTCAAAAAAAAAAAAAAAAAAAATGTACAAGATTCCAGACCAATGTTTTTTTTCTCTTTCTTTCTTTTAATGACATACTCTTATTACTTAGAGTCCCCTCAGGTATTTTTACGTTGGTTTCAAATTCTATTATTTTTACATATTAGCAATAATTTCTTCATGTTATTTCAGCCAACTATTACAAGTGGTCTCATTATTTCCAAAAAATAAATGTATATTTTTATCTCGGAGTATAGGAATATGAACATGATTCTTCGTTTCCTGAGAAATCTCCTTGAGGAAAAATAGTTTTTTTTTTTTTTTTTTTTTTTCTTTCCAAAACAGTCGACTCAGATTGTGTCTTCTGCTCTTCAACGGAGAATCGTCCCCTAAATTGTATGCAGATTTCTCCGTCGATTTTTTACATTCCTTTCATCTCTTACTGAAGGAATCGGAATATCCTGTTCGAATCATTTGTCTGTTTGTCTCTCTGTCTGTATTTCTAATTCCTGATCTCTTTTGCACACACACACACACACACACACCACACACACACACACACACACACACACACAGAGAGAGAAGAGAGAGAGAGAGAGAGAGAGTATTCGAAGGACGAGAGAGAGAGAGGAGAGAGAAGAGAGAGAGAGAGAGAGAGAGAGAGAGAGAGAGAGAGAGAGAGAGAGAGAGAGAGAGAGAGAGAGAGAGAGAGAGAGAGAGAGAGAGAGAGAGACAGACAGACAGACAGACAGACAGACACAGACACAGACACAGACACAGACACAGACACAGACACAGACAGAGAAATCAAGAAATTCAGAAAGAAAATTAGCGGATCAGTCCAGCCACCAAACTCCCAAACTAATACGTCCTCATACGTGGCACTGTCATCTAATTAACACATCAAACAGCCCCTAATAATGTGCATCAACATCATCAAAAGCAATAATACAATTCATCATAATAATTGAAGCGGTTTCAAGCGAAGTGAGTTGCCAGGGAGACACAAGTTGAACTGCGTGTGAAGTAATTTGCTGAACAAGGAGGTGCTTTTGCTTATGACTTTTCTGTTGTTTATATACTCTTTGTTGTTTTCAATTATACTATTTACACACTGCTATTTATTTTTGGATACTATTTATTAGTGTACTATTCGTATACTATTAGATATTTGTATACGTTTCCTTATTTTAACATTTATATATTATTCTGTATTTTCCTATTTGTATAAGAAAAATCTCTTACTGTTTATAAACTCTTCTATGTAACGCTGACCTTCAACTTATGTCCAGAACATTTTTATTTACATGCTGAGATGTTCTATTCTGGTTTCAAGGGTTTCTTTAAAATATATTTCGTGATATAAAAGTAAGAAATAGATAATTCAAACATCATTATTATTTTTCGAAATTAAAATGGAAAGTATATATAATAGAATCATTTTCATGTTTGAAAAGGTAAAAAAAAAAAAAAAGAAAGAAAGAAAGAAAGAAAGAAAGAAAGAAAGAAAGAAAGAAAGAAAGAAAGAAAGAAAGAAAGAAAGAAAGAAAAGTATCTGCAAAACCTCGAAAATATTTCCTTGAAAGCGAGCGAAGGAAACGTCTCGACAACATTCCTTTCATTAATTCCGTCACTCAGGTTTGTCTCCATAAATAATCCTTTTACCAGACTCCAGACGGCTGCGCGGTTTTTGAAGGACACGTTACACTTCTCAAAACTATTTAATGGAATCAGCTTGATGTTTAAAATGTTAATCAGAGTCTAGAAAACATCGGAAAAGTTTTCTTGGATATGAAAATGACAGAAGGAAATGTCGGGACCGTTGCAAGTTTTTTTTTTTTTTTCTTTTCTTCTTTCTTCTTCTTTTAGGTCATATCATACTTCCAAGTTTTAGTTAAGGCAGCCTCGATAATTTGCATGTCATTGACAATACCTTATGTTGTTTTCCCTCAAAGTAGTTAATATGTTTTACATCAGGTGTTTTACTTCCGTTACTTTTTTTTTTTTTTTTTACTTATTATTCAATGATAACTTCCCACCCATAATATTTTTGGTTTACTCCTTACTCACCTTTAGGCATTGTGCTACTTTTTTTTCAAAAACATACGTCTTTTCCCTCTATATTTCGAAGTATAGGAATACTATTCTTCGTTTCTTGCGCAATCTCCCTGAGGAAAAATAGCCCCTTTTCTTAATAAAACGCAGGACCCAGGGAGTGCCGCATCCTCTTCAAGGGAGAATCTTTTCTTCATTTTCATGCAGATTTCTCTGGCATTTTCTGACAATTTGGGGAACTCCAAAAGCAGTAAAAACATCGTTTCTCCCGCCAAGGGAATCGGAATTCATCCTCAGGCCAATGGAATGATCATAAGGACTTATTCGACACCTTGTAAGAAGATTTGATACTTTTATCTCCGAAGAAACTTATCGAGTTATAGAGCGCATAGACGAAAGAATCTGAGATATTTCGACTTGGGGAAATTGCTCGCTTTCCTACTTATCACATAGAAGTCTTTGAGTCTTGTTTCTGTTGAAAAAAAGAAAGAAAGAAAAAAAAACTTACATGCATATGATTTCCGCTTGAGAAAGCATAGGGTTCAGTTCAGAATTCGATCTTCGTCTTCCTTTCATGGCGGGTCGAAAATGTTGCCTGTCTCTCTCTCTACCTGTGCTTTTTTAATGTTTGTCTCTCTCTCTACCTGTGTTTCTTAATGTTTGTCTCTCTCTCTACCTGTGTTTCTTACTGTTTCTCTCTCTCTCTTTTGCACACCCACATGTACGAGTATTTTCTTTGTACTGTAAACCTGCAATGAAATCGCTTTTTGCGTCTTTACCAGTGTATATACTTTTCTTTTCTTTTTCTCTATCTTTATTATATGCGTTGGCGTTCTCTTGGACAACTGAGCAGGAATTGGTCAGTTCATTTACATGCGTTAAATAAGCGTGCAGGATTCTTAAGTGTTGAAGCCCTTTGGATTACGAAAGAGAAAATGAATAAATAGATACAAGTAATAAAGATAGATTAATAAATAGGGAGGAAGATAGATAAATAAGTAAAAGGATACATACATTGATAGATTTCCTTTTTCTTTTTCTTTACCTATTTATATGCGTTCTTTTCCTATAATTGGACATTTCGGTGTAAAAAAAAAAAAATGAAAATACCACAAGAAATAAATGCATTGTCTTACTCTCACCTAATTATCATTCCTCTCGCAATCCTCAGTGACCTGGAAGAGGAAAGGAGTAAAGGAAGAGAAAGAAGAAGGAGAAAGGAGATTACCCGGAGATAGAGAAAGGAGAGAACAGAATATATTTCATCACCTCGAAAGAAATGTTCATTGATATATGTTAACAGCGACTCTGCCATTCACGTAAATTATGGTCCGGCTCATGGTGTAAATCCGCATGAAATCTGACGTACAAATAAGTAGGTGCACAGATAGGCTATTTGATAGATAGATAGATAGATAGATAGATAGATAGATAGAGATAAAGGGGTCAGATAGGTGCAAATAAGTAGATTGGTAGGTAGATAGATAGATAGGCTATTAGATAGATAGATAGATAGAGATAAAGATAGATAGAGTTAGATAGGTACAAATAAGTAGGTGCATAGATTGGTAGGTAGATAGATAGTTAGGCTATTAGATAGATAGATAGAGATAAAGATAGAAAAAGTCAGATAGATAGGTAGAGAGACAGATAGTCAAACCAATAGAATGATAGATAGATATTCAGACTGATAGATAGATAGACAGATAGTTAGTTAGGCTAATACATGAATAGAGACATGAATAAATATATGATAAACAGACAGAAAGATAGATAAATAAAAAACGAATATATTACCCCAATACTCTACATCAGTGCCGAGGGCTGGTCCCAAATTCCGTGACAAAAGTTCTTATCACTAAGTTCAAAAGAAAACTTCCATGAGACAGAAGTGACTCCGGAAGGTCGATGAAACTTCGACTGGAGGAGCTTAGGCAGGAGCTGATCCAAGGCTTTTCCGAGAAATTGGCAGCGTTTGTGGCGTAAAGTTTTCTTGAAGTCAAAGCTCTATGATAGTGCCAGTTACACACAGACACGGCGCCCTCACACACACACACACACAGAGGAACATATGTATAAAAATGTGCAAATACACGTAAACGAACACACACACAAACATATATATATATATATATATATATATATATATATATATATATATATATATATATATATATATATATATATATATATATATATATATATATATATATATATATATATACTATATATATATATATATATATATATATATATATTACACACAAACATTATAATATATAAATATATATATATATATATATATATATATATATATATATATATATATATATATATATATAATATATATTATTATATATAGTATATATATACACGTTTATATACATGTGTATGTATATGTATCACGCTCAAAATGCAGTATAGAGGCGCCGCACCGAAGAGGCGACGCACGTACCTACACCCGCTATATTTAAAGGGAAAGCGAGACCTCAACCCGTGCCCAGTCGCCTCTACTCTACCATAGCCTTCCATAGCTCCCTCGATCATCTCCTTCCGTTGTTTAGGGGTTTAAGGGGTCTATATGGGGTCTATAAGGGGTCTATAAGGGGTCTATAAGGGGTCTATAAGGTCTATAAGGGGTCATTAATAGGGGTCTATAAAGGGTCTATAAGGGGTCTATAAGGGGTCTATAAAGGGTCTATAAGGGGTCTATAAGGGGTCTATAAGGGGTCTATAAGGGTCTATAAGGGTCTGTAAGGGGTCTATAAAGGGTCTATAAGGGTTCTATAAGGGTCTGTAAGGTCTATAAGGGGTCTATAAGGGTCTGTCAAGGGGTCTGTAAGGGGTCTATAAGGGGTCTATAAGGGGTCTGTAAGGGTCTATAAGGTCTATAAGGGGTCTGTAAGGGGTCTATAAGGGGTCTATAATGGGGTCTATATGGGTCTATATGG
>NW_020868790.1:479408-494408 GCF_003789085.1 Penaeus vannamei
TAACGTGTGTGTCAGTGTGCATATATGTGCGTGTCGTGTCCACGTTGTGTGATTTTTTGTACGAGAATGAAAAAAGTAAGACGATGATGATGATAAAGAGAGAGAGGGAAGGAACATGTAAAAGAAGGAGAGGAGAAGGAAAAGGAGGAGGAGGATTGGGAATAAGATTATGCGAAGGATGAGAATAAGCACATGTGATAATTAGGAGGGAATAGAGAGAGGAGGAAGAAGGGAAAAAGGAAAAGGAAATATATAAAGGAAATAAAAGAAGATGAAGGAAGACACACAAGGAGGAGGAGAAAAACCGAGAGAGAGAGAGAGAGAGAGAGAGAGAGAGAGAGAGAGAGAGAGAGAGAGAGAGAGAGAGAGAGAGAGAGAGAGAGAGAGAGAGAGAGAGAGAGAGAGAGAGAGAGAGAGAGAGAGAGAGAGAGAGAGAGAGAGAGAGAGAGAGAGAGAGAGAGAGAGAGAGAGAGAGAGAGAGAGAGAACGAACAGGGGGAATTAACGAAATATGAAAACAAGGGAACGAAGAAGATGAAACACACACATAAACAAATAAAGAAAAGGAAGAGAGAGAAGGGAAAAAGCAGGAAACATAATAAACGGGAAGAGAAAAAAGAAAGAAAAACAAGGAAAAAAAACAAAAGAAATAATAAGAAGAAAGAAAATAAAAAGCGGAGAGAGACACAGAAAACAAGACAAAAGAGCTAATAAGACGAAGAAAGAAAAAAAAAAGACAAAAGAAAAATAATATGAAATTAAGAAGGAAAGGAGAAGAAAGACAAGGAAAAATACGAAGTGAAGAAGAAGGAAAAGAAGAAGACCGAGAAGAGAAATAAGACAAATGGGAGGGAAGGGCGTTTGAGAAAGGAGAGAGGAGGAGAGGCAAATAGATCTTGGCGGGGGGGGGGGGGGCGTCGAGGAGGGGAGAGGGGAGAGGAGGAGGAGAGGGGGAGGTGGTGAAGGGTCAGGGGAGAGGGAGGGAAGAAAGGAGGTGGCGAGAGGTGGCGAGACGGGAGAGGAGGAGAGGGAGGGGAGAGGGGTGGAGACGGGAGAAGAAGGGAGCGTGAGAGGGGAGAGGGAGAGGGGAGAAGGGAGGGAGGAGAGGGGAGGAGACGGGAGAGGAAGGGAGTGTGAGAGGGAGAGGGAGGAGGGGAGACGAGAGGTGGCGAGAGGGGATAGGAGAAAGGGGAGGAGAAGGAGAGGGAGAGGGGAAGAGAAGGGAGAGAGGGAGAGAGGAGAGGGAGAGGGAGAAGGGGAGAAGGGGAAGGGGAGGAAAGGAGTGAGGAGGGGAGATGGGAGAGTGAGAGGGGAGAGGGGAAAGAGAGGGCAGATGGTGAAAGGTCAGAGACGGTGTAGAGGGGAAGAAAGATGGTAAGTAGAAGAAGAGAAGTGGTGTGAAGAAGGAGGAGAGAGAAGAAGGGAGAGGAGAGAGGGGAAGAGAAGAAGGGAGAGGAGAGAGAAGAAGGGAGAGAGAGAAAGAAGGAGAGGGGAGAGGGGAGAGAAGAAGAGAGAGGAGAGAGGAGAGATTGGAGAAGTGAGAGAGGTCATGGGAGGGGAGAGGGAGAGGGAGAGGGGACGTGGTGGTGGGAGGCAGGAAAGGGAGGACTGGAGGAAGAAGGAAGGAAAGAGAAGGAGGATAAAAGGACGAAGGAGGGAAGGGAGGGAAGGGGGTTAAAAGGAGGGAATGGAAGGGGGAGATGACATAATGAAGGGAAGGAGGGAGGGAGGTAGGGGGAGAGAGAGATAGAGATAGAGATAGAGATAGAGAGAGAGAGAGAGAGAGAGAGAGATAGAGAGGAGAGAGAGAGAGAGAGAGAGAGAGAGAGAGAGAGAGAGAGAGAGAGAGAGAGAGAGGAGAGAGAGAGAGAGAGAGAGAGAGAGAGAGAGAGAGAGAGAGAGAGAGAGAGAGAGAGCGAGAGAGATGAGACCAAGAGAGAGAGGAACGGAGAATGGAAAGGAGGGCGAAGGGAGGGGGGAGGGACGAAAGGAAAGGAGCGATGGAAGGAAGAAAGCATGATGAAGGGAAGAGGGGGGAGAGGGAGAGGAAGTAGGAGGGGAGGGAGGAGGGAGAGGAGGGGGAGAGGGAGGAAGGATAGGAGGATAGGGAGGAGGGGAGGGAGGGAGGAGAGGGCGGGAGGGGAGGGGAGGGAGGGAGGGAGAGAGGGGGAGAGGGAGGAAGGAAGGAGGAAGTAGGGGGGGAGGGGGAGGGAAGGGAGGGAGGGAGAGAGGGAAGAGGGCGGGAGGGGAGGGAGGGCGGGGAGAGATCGCCAGCGCCCCCCCCCCCACCTCCTCCCCCCCCAACCTGAGGGAGATGATGGCTTCCATATTTTCACTCCTGTCCGGACTTTAAAGTTCCCATTTCTAAGTTAGAAGGCCATTCTCCTTTCCTTAAATCAAAGCTTATTGGTAGATCTGCTCCGACCAGAGATTCATTCACAGGGTCGTCGGCGAGGTGTCGTTTGGAGGAGTTTTGGCACCACTTGACACCACTTGGCACCGTCTACGACTGACTAGCACACGTCGGCACTACCTGGGGTTGTTTGGTATCATTTGAAACCATCCGAGCTTATTTGGTACCACTTGGAACCACCTGAGCTTGTTCTGGTACCACCTGAGCCTGTTTGGTACCCCATGGAACCACTGAGCTTGTTTGGTACCACCTGGAAACGCCTGAGTCTGTTTGGTACCCTTGGAACCATCTGAAGCTGCTTGGTTTTACCAATTGGAACCGCCTGAGTCTGTTTGGTACCACTTGGAACCACCCGAGTCTATTTGGTACCCCTTGGAACCCCCTGAAGCTATTTGGCACCCCTTGGAACCACCTGAAGCTGTTTGGCACCCCTTGGAACCACCTGAAGCTGTTTGGTACCCCTTGGAACCACCTGAAGCTACTTGGCACCCCTTGGAACCACCGAAGCTACTTGGCACCCTTGGAACCACCTGCAAGCTATTTGGCACCTTGAACCACCAAGCTTTTGGCACCCTTTAACCACCTGAAGCTGTTTGGTACCCCTTGGAAACCACGCTGAAGTCTACTTGGCACCCCTTTGGAACCACTCCTGAAAGCTAGTTTTGGCACCCCTTGGATACACCTGAACCGCTATGTTGGCACCACTTAGAACAAACCTTGATAGCGTGTTTTAATCGAGATAACACCCCCTTGATACACTCTGAAGACTACTATGGCGTCACCCCTTGGAACACTCTGAAGCTTACTTGATACCCCTCTGGAACCACCGAAGACTAATAGTCGTGACACCTTTTGGAATTCCACCTGAAGCTTTAGGTACCCCTTGGAACCAGCCTGGAGCTACTTGCAACTTCCATAATTGGAACCCACATACACTCCGACAAGCCTCAGCTGCTCACCCATCTCGCGCCAACTTTGCGCCACCTCCCCTGTGATACCACATAGAAGCTGTTTTTAGTGTCGACCACTGTGTAACCAACCTGAAGCTTCGCTTTGACCCCTTGAACACCTGAGCTACATATGGTACCCTCTTGGACCACCGCGCGGCCTATCTAGCACCACCTGGCACACACCAGCTGTAAGCTGGTTGGCCACCCCTTGAACCACCTGAAGCTAACTATAGGCACCTCTTTTGCGAACCAGCCCGGTCGGCCTGTCTAGCACCACCTGGCACCACCTTGCCGCTCCCTGGCCCCACCATTCTCAGGGAAAACCCCAGAACCACGGCTGCCGGCTCTTGGATTAAATATAAAAATTAACTGTCGTAGCTCAATACCTGGAGGGGGTACTCCGCTAATCTAATCCAGAGGGAAACGCTTCTCGGACACGCAAAACAACAGAATTATCTAATCCAGACGAACGATGCAGACGGAGACGGTTCAAATACTGCGTAAAGCAATACCATCCTGTGATATTCTCATATTTTTTCTTCTACATATCTTATCATTATCGTCAATTTATTATCACGCCTCTTCCGCTCTCTCCCCTTCGGTCTCCTCCTTTCCCCTCTATAATACTGCATCTCTCTTAGGATAAAGAAGAAGAAAGCACTATTATAGAACATATTTCCAGGAAACAGAAAGAAAGGAGGAGGAAGTGAATAATATATAAATAAATAAAAATAAATATCCCGCGCTATCCTATATTAAACCTTTCTTTGGCCGAAAAAGTATCCTCTCCGAAAACGATCGACATCCAGGAAAAACCTCAATGTAAAAAACCTCTGCACAACGTTCGGAGGTTGCCAGATAGCGCCAGAAATACCGATCTGGTAGTGCGGAGAGAGGAAATATTTATACGACGAGATGAGAGTATGAGTGGAAGGCAAGGAATTAAATAACAGATAGAACATTGATGGTGGAAATGAAATTAAATAATGAGAGGTGGAGATTAAATGTACATATATTATAAGCGCGGAGTAATGACGCGGAGAGGGCAAGAGGGAGAGAGGAATGGAGATTGATGATGGGGGTGAGTAAGGCGCTTCAGAAGGTCATGTTGCACCGAGAGAATAAGCGGTGAAGGGAGGGAGGGATTCGAATGAGGAGAGCCTGAGAGAGGAAAAGTGATTGAGGCTTGAGCGAAGAGAGAGAGGTGAGGGAAAAAGTATGAGGGAGAGGAGAGGAGATGAGTGAGTAAGGGTTGACGGGAGAGGACCTGATGAGAGTAGGAACAAGGTGAGAGTACATAATAGGTGAGAAGGTTTGTAGTAAGAGGGTGAGAAGGAGGGATGAGGGAGAGGAGTAGAGAGGCGAAAACGCGGAGAAGAGAAGAAAGTGAGGGACTATATCACTTGTTTAATAACTTCATCACGTATCTATTAATTGTATTTTACCAGTATAGCAGTACTGAAGTGTGTTGATACAGAACTGAAGTATCGCGCATGAAAAGAGAGACAGGGAAATAGACAGATCAATAAATGTAAATAAGAGTGTTAAAAAATAGCAAAATTTTAATAACAATTGCAACTTCATATAAAGACACTACAAAGGGGAACAAAGCGAAGACGACAAAGCAATCTAATGAAATAAGAAAAATGAATTAAAATGAATCAAGGAGAAGGTAGATATGTGATGAGAAAAGACGTAAAGAGAAAAAACCAAAACTAATAAAATACCTTTGCGACGTTCACGATTCCAGATCAGCAAGAATCTCCAAAGTTGTGAATTAAGGCCCACACCAGGTAATTAATGGCACGGCGACAGTGCCAGGAGAGCAGTCACAGCAGCGATAAGATCAGTGCCACAGCACAGCGGCGGCAAGCAAACAGCAGTGGCCAAGCAATTAGCCTCAAGGCACCCTGGGAATAACCCTCCCCACCCCTCCCCTCCCCACCTCCGTCTTCCAGCTCCCGAAGTTATCATCTGGCACCATCTGGCGACAGTGCCCCCGGCGCCTCGAACGGGATGACGGCACCCTCGACGGACAGACTGGTAGATAGATAGATTGGTAGAGAGATGATAGACTGGTAGATAGGTAGATAGACTGGTAGGTAGATACTGGTAGATAGATAGATAGACTGGTAGATAAATAGATAGACTGTAAGTAGGATAGAATAGACTGTAGATAGATAAGACTGTAGATAGATAGAACTGGTAGATAGATAGATAGACTGGTAGGTAGATAGATAGACTGGTAGATAGATAGATAAACTGGTAGACAGATAGATAGACTGGTAGATAGATAGATAGATAGATAGACTGGTAGATAGATACGATAGATAGACTGGTAATAATAGATAGACAGTAGATAGATAGACTGGTAGGTAGATAGATAAATTGGTAGAAAGATAGATAGACTGGTAGGTAGATAGATAGGCTGGTAGGTAGATAGATAGACTGGTATATAGACTGGTAGGTAGATAAGATAGACTGGTAGGTAGATAGATAGACAGACTGGTCCTAGACCTAGATAGATAGAACTGTTAGAGTAGATAGATAGAGACTGGTAGATACGATAGATAGACTGGTAGATAGACTGGTAGGATAGATAGATGGTAGAGATTAGATAGATAGATAGACTGGTAGGTAGACAGATAGACTGGTAGATAGATAGACTGGTAGGCTAGATAGATAGGACAGACTGGTAGATAGATATATCGACTGGTAGATAGATAGATAGATAGACTGGTATAGATAGATAGACTGGTAGACAGATAGATAGACTGGTAGACAGATAGATAGACTGGTAGATAGATAGATAGGTAGGTAGATAGATAGACTGGTAGTAAGATTATAGGACTGGTAGATAGATAAACTGGTAGATAGATAGACAGACTGGTAGATAGATAGGCGACTGGTAGATAGATAGACAGACTGGTAGATAGATAAACTGGTAGATAGATAGATAGACAGAACTGGTAGATAGATAGATAGACTGGTAGATGGATAGATAGACTGGTACATAAATAGACTGGTAGGTAGATAGATAGATAGAGTGGTAGATAGATAGATAGAGTAGTAGATGACAGACTGGTAGATAGATAGACAGAGACTGGTAGATAGATAGAAGATTATCGACTGGTAGATAATAGATAGACTGGTAGATAGATAGATAGATGGTAGATTGATAGATATAGATAGTAGGTAGATAGATAGACTGGTAGGTAGATAATATATAGACTTGGCAGAATTTATAGATATAGACTAGTGATAGTAGATAGATAGACTGGTAGGTAGATAGATATAATAGACTGGTAGTAGAATAAGATAGACTGGTAGGTAGATAGATAGACTGTAGTAGATAGATAGATAGATAGATAGACTGGTAGATAGATAGATAGAACTGGTAGATGATAGATAGACTGGTAGATGGGGATAGATAGACTGGTAGGTAGATAGATAGATAGACTGTAGATAGATAGATATATCGACTGGTAGATAGATAGATAGATTGGTAGATAGATAGACTGGTAGATAGATAGATAGACTGGTAGATGATAGATAAACTGGTTCATAAACTGACTGGTAGGTAGATAGATAGGTGGTAGATACATAGATAGGTGGTAGATAGATAGATAGAGTGTAGATAATAGACTGGGTAGATAGATATATCGACTGGTAGATAGATAGATATATCACTGGTAGATTAGATAGATAGTAGATATATCGACTGGTAGATAGATAGATATAATCGACTGGTAGAGATAGATGTAGATAAGATGAGATAGATAGACTGGTAGATAAGTAGATAGATAGGTGATAGATAGATGTAGATAGGAATAGATAGACAGACTGGTAGATAGATAGATAGAGACTGGTTGATAGATAGACAGACTGGTAGATAGATAGATAGCAGACTGGTAGTAGATAGAAGAAGACTGGTAGATAGGATAGATAAATAGATAAGACTGGAGAGACAATGGTAGATAGACTGGTAAATAGATAGACTCGTACAACACTCAAAACACTCAAAAACAGACACGCCACAACACACACACACACAAATCAAGCACCCACCCCATCCGCCATCCACACGAATACAACCCCGCCCCCTCCCCCCCCCCTCCACACACACAAACACCCAGCCATACACACACACACGACACCCTCCACCCCACCCCCCACCCACCCCACCCACCACCAATCCATCGACCTCGACAGCCGACCCTCCGAAACCACATCCTGGCACTTTCCTCAACCCCGGCCCAATAACAAATGCGTTATTGGGGGTATTCAACAACGTCATTATTGAATTACCCTAAGAACTCGTACTTGCCTCTCTACCCAATTTTTTTCTTTTCTCGACCCGTAAACAGTAAGTCAAGGCTACGTGTATCAAATGCCCCTGAGAAAATACTTATAGATCAGACACGCACATACGCACACACAGACAAAAATACACACACTCAGACACACAATACACACACACACACACACAGACACAGACACACACACGCACACATACACACACGTACGCGTATTTGCCTGAAGATCTCTCCTGCAGGAAGGTCTTGGCTGTTGAATCGAGGTCGTTGAAGTTTACGGCTCGTAGTGCAAGTCTGGGTGATGTGTTATCACGCAATGTCGTATGGTATAAGGGGGAGGGGTCTTGTGGAGGTTTAAAATGGTGTTTAGAATTTATAAGGTATAAGGGCAGGTTCTTGTGGAGGTTTTAAATGTGTTATAATTTATAAGGTATAAGGGCAGGTTCTTGTGGAGGTTTTAAATGGTGTTTATAATTTTATAGGTATAAGGGCAGGTTCTTGTGGAGGTTTAAATTGGTGTTTATAATTTATAAGGTATAAGGGCAGGTTCTTGTGGAGGTTTAAATGGGTTTTTAGCAATTTAAAAAGGTATAAGGGCGGGTTCTTTTAGAGGTTTAACTGATGTTTAAAATTTAAAAGGTATCAGTGTGAGTTTTTGTTGAGGTTAAACTGATGTTTAGAAAGGTATAAGGGCGGGTTCTTGTAGGTTAGTCACGTTTAGAATTAATAAAGTATAAGGCTGAGTTCTTGTAGAGGTTTAACTGGAGTTTATGATTTATAAGGTATTAGGGCGGGTTCTTGTAGAGCTTTAACTGGTGTAAATAATCTAAAAGGTATCAGGATGAGTCCTTATAAATGCTTCAATTCCATTCATAACATAAGGTATAAGGGTGATTTTTTTCAGAGCCTTCAATGGTAGATAGACTTTCTGCAAGAGAGAAAGAGGATATGCTTACTACTTACAAAAGTATAAGGTCGAATTCTTGTATAGCTTTCGAAGATAATTTTCTAAACTACTAAGTTTTGAAGTTACTATTCATAAGGATTGATAAAGTAATGGGATCGTACAGTTTTGAAGATAATTTTTAAAACAATTTCAAGGTAAAACAAAGCATTATAAGTCCGTCTATCGAAAATGAAGTTTCAAAGCTAAGGATTCAAAGCTGCCAATTCAAATATGAGGTTTCAAAGATGAAGTTTCAAAGGTGAGGTTTCAGAGATGAAGTTTCAATGAGATAAAGTTTCAATTAGATTTTTCAAAAGAAGTTCAAATATGAGTTCAATATGAGGTTTAAAGATGAAGCTCACAGATTTTCAAATATGATGTTTCAAATATGAGGTTTTAATGATGAAGCTTCAAAGATGAAGTTTCAAAGGTGAGGTTTCAAAGATGAATTTTAAAATAGGTTCAAAAATGTTTTCAAAGATTAAGTTTCAAATAGGTTTCAAAGATTAAGTTCAAATGAAGTTTAAAAGTGAGGTTTTGCAAAGATGGAAGTTCAAAAGAATTCCTCACAAAGGTTTTGAGTTTTTTCTTAGTTGACTGTAATTTTTGAGCTAGGTTCTATTCCTTCAAAGTATGGATTGATGGTGCATAAGATGGTGACTCCTATGATGTAAAGTGAATTCTTAATACAGTGTTGTATGCTAGATAATATTTAGGACATGTGAGATCATGTGAAAAAGGGGAAAAAATAGTCTGGAATTACGTTATCCGGATGTAATTTTAGATATATAGGTTTGTAAAAATAACATGACTTAAAGGACAATAAATATTAAAATGAATGTTTCGAAAATTGATTTTTTAAAAATACCAAATTCTTAAAAAAAGTATTAAAGCAAATAATACTCAAAATTCTTCCTAAGCTACAGAAACGCATGAGAGTTGAAAATGACCTACAAAAAAATGTCAAAGAACGAATGAACACACGACAGTAAAGAAAATTCACAAGGCTATCGGGACAGGCAAGTTTAGAAAATAGAATAGCGGACGGGTTCTAAATGCTACTTCGGCTCTGTAGTAGTTTATGTGGTCATAATTTAGGCAATGCTGTGGAAATGTAGAAGTTTGGGAGACTATGTTAAAGGGCAATTTCTACTCTAATTATACGGATATGTAAAATTAAATTGAATAAACTCAAGCAGGAGTAGAGCGTAGGTGAGAGGGAAATATAACAATATATATATATATATATATATATATATATATATAAGATTATATATATATAAAAGAGAAGAGAGAGAGAGAGAGAGAGAGAGAGAGAGAGAGAGAGAGAGAGAGAGAGAAAAATAGTGGAGGATGGAAAGAAAGAGATTGAAGGAGAGAGAGTGAAAGTGAGAGAGAGAGATGATGGAAAAAAGAGTTATATATGTACAGAGAGAGAGATGGATGAATGGATGGATGTATATATATAAGAAGAGGAAGAAAGATGGATGGATAGAGAGAGAGGGAGAAAGATGGATGGATAGAGAGAGAGGCAGAAAGTTGGATGGATGGATGGAGGGAGAGGTTGAGAGATAGAGAGAGAAAAACAAGAACAATAATAATGAAAAACATCGAATAATAAAAAAAAACAAAGAAACAAAATAAGGGAAAACACACACACAAAAAACGAAAATAATGACAGCCCCCCTCCCCCCCCAAAAAAAAAAAAAAAAATCGAAGACCCACTACAGACACTTTCTCCTGACAGTGAGAGTCAGGTGGCCCAACAGAGGCAGCTGGGTGTGAAATAGCCATCTGCACGCATAGGGGCCGCTGGTAGAAAGTTGGTAGATGGTCGTGGGAGTAATAATGTAGAATCTTTTAGATGCAAATTCATAGAGGAAAGGGTGGCGGTCGAGAGGGACGGTGAGAGAGAGAGGGAGGGAGAGGAAGGGAGAAATCAAGAGAAAGAGATAGAAGGAGAGAGAAGGAAGAGGGAGGGGGAGAGAGAGAGGGAGGGGAAGGAGAGAGAGAGAGAGGGAGGAGAGAGAGAGAGAGGGAGGAGAGGGAGAGAGAGAGAGGGAGGGGGAGGAGAGAGAGAGAGAGGAGGGGAGGGAGAGAGAGAGAGAGGAGGGGGAGGGAGGGAGAGAGAGAGGGAGAGAGGGAGGGGGAAAGATCGAGAGATCGAGAGAAAGAGATAGAGGGAGAAGAGAGAGGGAGATGGATGGGAGAGGGGAGAGAGAGAGAGAGAGAGAGGAGAGAGAGAGAGGAGAGAGAGAGAGAGAGAGAGAGAGAGAGAGAGGAGAGGAGAGAGGAGAGAGAGAGAAAGAAAGAGAAAAAGAAAGAGAGAGAGAAAGAGAGAGAGAAAGAGAGAAAAGGAGAGAGGAGAGTGTGAATTGTGGGGTCGAAGAGATGAGAGGCAATAAAGAAGAAGCGAGATAAGGGAGAACGTGGGGAATAGGAAATAAGGGAGATAAAGAAGAGTGAGGGAGATGAAGGTAGATTTCTTGGAAGTGGAAGCAGAATAAGAAAGGAGTAAGAAGGCAGAATGAGAGGAAGTAAGAAGGGAGTAGAAAAGGAAAAAGGAAAGTAGAAAAGAGTTAAGACTAAGAAGAGAGATATAGTAGATATAGAATAAGAAAAGAAAAAAGAAGAAGAATGGAGTAGAAACGGAAAGCAAAAAAGGAAGTAGATAAGAGAAAAAAGAAAAGAGACCGGAAAAGAGACAAATGGAAGGAAAAGACCTAAAAAAAGAAAGAAAAAAAATGAAATGGTAGACGAGGGAAAATTGTTTGAATGGAAGAAGAGATAGACGACAGAAAAGGAAGTAGATAAGAGAAAAAAAGGAAGAGGGGGGGGGGGGGGGGGAGATAAGGATGCTGAAGGAGGTAGATGAAAGATTATAGGAGGAAGTAGAGGTAGATAAGAAGACAGAATGGAGTAGAAAGGAAAGGCAGAAAAGAAGTAGATAAGAGAAAAAAGAAGTGAGATAAGGGTACAAAGGGAGGTAGATGAGGGTAGATTTCCTAGATGGAAGAAGAGCTAGAATACAAAAAAGGAAGAGAAAATAAGGAAGAAGGAGCGAGATAAGTATGATGAAGGAGGTAAAAGTAGATTTCTTGGAAGAAAGTAGATATAGTATAAGAAAAGAAAAAGTAGATAGAATGGAGTACAAAGACAAAAAAGGAAGTAGATAAGAGAAACAAAGAAGAGAAGGGTGCCATAAAGAAGCAGTATGTGGTAGATGAAAGTAGATATCTCGGAAGGGAGTAGAAGTAGAACAAGGAAGGAGTGACAAAGTAGAATAAAAGAGAAGCAAGTGGTAAGTGGAAAAAAATAGACAAGGTAGATAAGAGAGAAAGGGATATTCGGGGGAATCTAAAGGAGTAGATTTGTAGACTTTGTAGACGGTAGCAGAGGTAGACTGGGAGGAAAGTACTCTATGGAATTACTAGGTAGAAAGAGTAGGAAAAAATCGGTAGATGAATACCATGAAGAGACGCATTTTAAGGTAAATAAAGGTGACTAAAATAGAGGTAGAATTAAGTAGAGTTTGAGAGAGAGAGAGAGAGAGAGAGAGAGAGAGAGAGAGAGAGAGAGAGAGAGAGAGAGAGAGAGAGAGAGAGAGAGAGAGAAGAGAGAGAGAGAGAGAAGATAGAAGGAGGGGAAGACAGTAAAAATGACGCAATAAAAGGTTACACAGAAATGGACCAGGGAAGTAGCGAAACGGAGAGAGAGAGAGAGAGAGAGAGAGAGAGAGAGAGAGAGAGAGAGAGAGAGAGAGAGAGAGAGAGAGGAGAGAGAGAAGAGAGAGAGAGAGAGAAAAGAGAAAGAGAAAGAGAGAGAGAGAACGAAGAAAGAAAGAGAAAAAGATAAAAAAATAGATAGGAAGACAAGAAAAAAAAAATCTAGATAAAACCAGAAAAGAGAGATTAAAACAACAACAACAACCCGCGGATAAACAACGGAGACAAGGAAGTAGATAAAAAGGAGACGAAGAACCGGGCAAAAGCGACGAAAAGGCAGAACGAGGGGCGGCGAATGCATCCTCGTATAAGCTAATCGCCAGTAATTAGTACGAGATAATTGCCTCGCGTTACGCAACGGGCTCGGGTGAGGGAGAGAGAGAGAGAGACGAGATAGAGAGAGAGAGAGAGAGAGAGAGAGAGAGAGAGAGAGAGAGAGAGAGAGAGAGAGAGAGAGAGAGAGAGAGAGAGGGAGAGAGAGTGAGAGAGAGGATAGAGAAGAGAGAGGAGAGAGAGAGAGAGAGAGAGAGAGAGAGAGAGAGAGAGAGAGAGAGAGAGAAAGAGAGAGAGGAGAGAGAGAGAGGAGAGGAAGAGGAGGGAGAGAGAGAGAGAAGAGAGAGAAGAGAGAGAGAGAGAGAGAGAGAGGAGAGAGAGAGAGAAGAAGAGAGAAGAGAGAGGAGAGAGAGAGAAAAGGGAAAGAGACAGAGAGAGAGAAAGGGAAAGAGACAGAGAGAGAGAAAAGGGAAAGAGACAGAGAGAGAGACAGAGAGAGAAAGAAAGAGGAGAAGAAAAGGAAAGACAGAGAGAGAAAAGGGAAAGAGAGAGAGAGATGAGAAGAGAGAGAGAGAAAAGAGAGAAAGAGAAGAGAGAGAGGAAAGGGAAAGAGACAGAGAGAGAGAAAAGGGAAAGAGAGAGGAGAAAGAGAGAAAGGGAAAGAGAGAGAGAGAGAGAAAAGGGGAAAGAGACAGAGAGAGAGAAAGGGAAGAGAGAGGAGAGAGAAAGGGAAAGAGACAGAGAGAGAGAAAGGGAAAGAGACAGAGAGAGAGAAAAGGGAAAGAGACAGAGAGAGAGAAACAGGAGAGAAAGAGACAGAGAGAGAGAGAGAAAAGGAAAGAGAAGAGAGAGAGAAAAGGGAAAGAGACAGAGAGAGAGAAGAAGAGGAGAAGAGACAGAGAGAGAAAAGGGAAAGAGACAGGAGAGAGAGAAAAGGGAAAGAGAAGAGAGAGAGAAAAGGGAAAAGACAGAGAGAGGAAGGGAAAGAGACAGAGAGAGAGAAAAGAAAGAGACAGAGAGAGAAAAGGGAAAGAGACAGAGAGAGAGAAAAGGGAAGAGACAGAGAGAGAAAAGGGAAAGAGACAGAGAGAGAGAAAAGGGAAAGAGACAGAGAGAGAGAGAAAAGGAAAGAGACAGAGAGAGAGAGAAAAGGGAAGAGACAGGAGAGAGAGGACAGAGAGAGAGAAAAGGGAAAGACAGAGAGAGAGAAAAGGGAAAGAGACAGAGAAGAGAGAAAAGGGAAAGAGACAGAGAGAGAGAAAAGGAGAAAGAGACAGAGAGAGAGAAAAGGGAAAGAGACAGAGAGAGAGAAAGGGAAGAGACAGAGAGAGAAAAGGGAAAGAGAAGAGAGAGAGAAAAAGGGAAGAGACAGAGAGAGAGAAAAGGGAAAGAGACAGAGAGAGAGAAAAGGGAAAGAGACAGAGAGAGAGAAAGGGAAGAGACAGAGAGAGAGAAAAGGGAAAGAGACAGAGAGAGAGAAAAGGGAAAGAGACAGAGAGAGAGAAAGGGGAAAGAGACAGGAGAGAGAAAAGGGAAAGGACTCAGAGAGAGAGAAAAGGAAGACAGAGAGAGACAGAGAGAGAGAGAAAGCAGAGAGAGACAGAGAGAGACAGAGAGAGAGAAAAGAAAGAGACAGAGAGAAAAGGAAAGAGAGAGAGAAGAGAAAAGGGAAAGAGACAAGAGAGAAAAGGAAAGAGACAGAGAGAGAGAAAAGGGAAAGAGACAGAGAGAGAGAAGAGGGAAAGAGGAGAGAGAAAAAGGGAGAGACAGAGAGAGAAAGGGAAAGAGACAGAGAGAGAAAAGGGAAAGAGACAGAGAGAGAAAGGGAAAGAGACAGAAGAGACAGAGAGAGAAAAGGGAAAGAGACAGAGAGAAAGAGACGACAGACAGACACAGACAGAAATAAAGCATCCTCGACTACCACGACACGAGAAGTAAATAAGGCGCTACAGCAGGACCCTGATACAATTTAGACATGGTTACAGTTCGCCATATAGAGGCCGCTGTGCAGGATAAAGCCCGACAGGTGATGGTCACGGTACAGGCTGTGATCCATACAGGAAGACCACGGTACAGGAAGGCCACGGTACAGGAAGGCCACGGTACAGGAAGGCCACGGTACAGGAAGGCCACGGTACAGGAAGCACGGTACAGGACGGCACGGTACAGCGGGCCAGGGTACAGCAGATAAGCAACGATACAGGATAAACACAGTACCTGCTGACCATGCTGTCGATAGGCCGAAATGCAGGTTATTCACGCCGTATCATGGTTATGGTACGGCACGGTAAGGTACGGTAGGGTACGGTCAGGTCCAACGAAAGAGAGAGTCAATGAATATGAAATAAAGCATAGGCGAAAGAGAGAGAGAGAGAGGA
>NW_020868790.1:509408-511908 GCF_003789085.1 Penaeus vannamei
GTGATGGGGGAAAATGGGAAGGGGTGGTGGGAGTTGTTGGTGGAGGGGGGTGATGAGGAGAAGGGGGGTGTTGGGGAAAGGTGATGGGGGTGTTGGTGGGGGAAAGGGGGGTGAAGTGGGGGGGAGGGGTGATGGGAAAGGGGGTGGGGGAAGGCCAAGGTTAGGGTAGGAGGGTAAGGGTATTGAGGTAAGGGGGAGAGCGAGAAGGAGACGGGGGGGTATGTGGGGGGCTTGTAGGGGGGGGGGGTGGAGGGTTGAAGGAAACAGAGGGGGGGGGGTTAGGTGGAGGGTAGGGTAGAGGGGCACGACTTAGGTTTGGGTTATGCAACTGCGAAGGATGTTGCAAAGGAAGAGAGGAGAGTTGATGTTGCAAGGAGGGACAAGCAGATGTGGGGAGGGGAGAAAAGGGGAAGAGAGGGGAGAGGAAGGGAGGGAAGGGGAGGGGAAAAGGGAGGGAAGGGGAGAAAGAAGGGAGGGGAAGGGAAGGGGGAGGAAGGGGGAGAGGGAAGGGAGGGAAGGGGAGGGAAGGGGAGGGGAAGAGGAGGGGAAGGGAGGGGAAGGGAGGGGAAAGGAGGAGAGGGGAGGGGGAGGGGAGAAGAAGGGGAGGGGTGAGGGGAGAAGAAGGGGAGGGGAGGGAAGGGGAGGGGAAGAGGGGGAGAAGAGGAGGGGAAGAAGGGGATGTGAAGAGGAAAGGGGAAGGGGAGGGAGAAGGAGAAGAAGGGGAACAAAAAGGGGAAGGGAGGAGAGAGGGGATGGGAAGAGGAGGGGAAGGGGAGGAGAAGGAGAGGAGAAGGGAGGGAAAGGGGAAAAGGAAGAGAGGGAGAGTGTTGGAGGAAGGGGAAAAGTGGGGAAGGGGAGTGGAGAGTCGGAGAAGAGGAAGAGGGAGAAGAAGAAGGGGGAAGAAAGAAGGGAAGGGAAGGTAGGAATGGGAAGCGTAGGAAAAGCAAGAAAGAGAAAATTAAGAAGAGGGAAAAAGAGGGGTAGAGGAAAGCTAGACAAAGAGAGAGAGAAAGAAAGAGAAAAGGAGAGAACGAGAATAGGAGAATGGCAAGCTACAAGGGAAAAGGGAGACGAAGAATAGAATTAGAGGTCAGGCGACGAGGAAAAGGAAGAGAATAGACAGAAGGAGAGGGGAGAATAGTTTAACAAACGACGAAAGAAACCGCGTGAGCATTTTGCAAGGTGATATGCAGTATAGTTATTGTTTATCGATGTTGCAGGTGTTGCAAATATTACCTGAAAGGGGGATTAATAAAGGGTTGCAAACACAACGGAAAAGGAGGTATAGAGAGACACAAGAAAGGAAATGGAAGGCGTAAGAGGGAAAAGGAAGATTAGGAAGAGAGAGAGAGAGAGAGAGAGAGAGAGAGAGAGAGAGAGAGAGAGAGAGAGAGAGAGAGAGGAGAGAGAGAGAGAGAGAGAGAGAGAGAGTAGAGAGAGAGAGAGAGAGAGAGAGAGAGAGAGATGAGCTAAAGACAAAGCTAAAGACAAAACTAAAGATAAAAAGAAGGGAAGAGAGGGAGAGAGAAGAGAAATAGAGAAGAGAGAAGAGAGAAAGAGAGAGAGAGAAGAGAGAAGAAAGAAAGAGAAGATACAAACAAAACAACCCCCCCCCAAAAAAAAAAAAGATAAAAAGAAAACAAAAGGGAGAGAAAGGAGAGAAAAGAGAGAAGAGAAAAAGAAAGAAAGAGAAAGAGAGATGAGAGAATGAGATGAGAGAGAAAAGAGAGAAGAAAGAAAGAGAAGACAAAACAACCCCCCCACCCACGCGATACGAGAACAGGCCGCCCACGACAGCAACCCAAGAGGTCTTTCCTTGCTTAGATGAATGGATGGATGTATGCACGGTTACGGTGGGCGTGCGGGCGTGCGTGCGGGCGTGCGGGGAAGGGGAAGGAGGGAGGATGGATATAAAAAAGTGATAGATGCAAAGAGGAAGACGATATATCTTCCTTGATGTAAAGAAGGTCGTATGAGAAAGGAAAGAAAGAAAGGAAGAAAAGAATGATAATAATAATAATAAAAAAAACAAAAACAGCTGGTGCAGAGAAATGGGCGTAAATGAGGGGACACAAGGCCATAAGGAGAATGAAAGCGGAATGGGGGATAAGAAGAAAAATGAGAAGAGAGATAAAAAAAGGTAAATAAATAAATAAATAAAAATGTGGCATTACGGGAACGGAGAAGAAGAAGAAGGAAAAAAACACCATATTGCACGAAAGCGGAGAAAGAAAGAGACGAAGAGAAACGGTTAAAACAAAAGAAAGAATGACAGACAGAAGAAGAAATGACTCAATATTGGAACAACTCGACCCTCATTCTCATAAAACAACAACAACAAAAACAACAACAACAAAGTAAACGCAACATTTAACTCTGCACATCGCGGCCCACACGACCTCCAGAGCTGTGCATTTCTCCCGAGTGCCAACAACCCCCCCCCTCAAAAAAAAAAAAATAAAAATAAAATAAAATAAATAAATAAAAAAAAAGTTAAAAT
>NW_020868790.1:520844-523344 GCF_003789085.1 Penaeus vannamei
CTATGTCTGTTCATGTTATGTGTGTGTGTGTGTTCATGTACAAATGCGTGTGTGTGTGTCGTTCCATATAGTGTGCATTTGGTGTTTTTGTTCATGTAATGTGTGTGTGTGTTCATGTACATGCGTGTGTGTGTTCATGTACGTGCATGTTATGTGTGTTCATGTACGTGCATGTGTGTGCATCACGTAATTGGCCATGCTTCTGAGATCATGCATTCGTGAATTTTTGTTTGTTTGTTTGTTTTGTGTTCATTTATGTATGTGTGTGTTGTACGTTAAATGTGTGTGTGTGTTCATGTATGTGCATGTATGTATGTGTGTATGCGTGTGTATGCAGTGTGTTCATATATGTGTATGTGTGTGTTCATGTATGTGTGTGTGTGTGTTCATGTGTGTGTGTTCGTGTACGTGCATGTGTGTGTGTTCATGTACGTGCAATATGTGTGTGCATCACGTAAATTGGTCATGCTTCTGAGATCATGCATTCACTCGAAGGTATTTTGTCTGAGAGTCTTCTCATGAGCTACATAAAAAGCGTCAGTCACGGTCATTTGAGCTGCTGTCCTGGTTGTGAAGTGTACGACCTAGAGTCTTGATGGAGAGAGTGCAGTCTAATATTTTTTTTTTTTTTTTGTTTTTTTTTGGTTGAAAATTGCGCAATATAGAGTGACATACGTTGTTTGTGTTAATTGGTAGTGGTATGTGTGTGGCGTGTCTGCGTGTTTATGCGTTTGTGTGTGTGGTGTGTGTTGTGTGCGTGTGTGGTGTGGTGTGTGCGTGTGTGTGGTAAGTGATTGTGTGTGCGTGTGTGTGGTAAGTGCTGGTGTTTCGTGTGTGTGTGTGTGTGTGGTGTGTGTGTGTCGTTTGTGTGCGTGTATTGTTTGGTGTGTGTGCGTGAGTGTGTGTTATGTTAGTGCGTGTGTTTGTGTGTAAGTGCGTGCTAGTGTACGTGTGTGTGTGGTAAGTGGCTAGTGTTAGTGCGCGTGTGTGTAAGCTAGTGTGCGTGTGTGTATTTGTGCGTGTATATGTATGTACGTATTTGTAAATGTAGTATTTGTGTGTGCGTTCATGTGTGTGTGAATGCGAAGATAAATCTACACGCTGAAATACATGCGTGTCAAATATAATCAACAATTAGAGCATCTGTGTGTGTGGTATTTTCCTCGTCAAAAAGTTTTCCTTTGAACATGGTTTTTTCAAGACATTATTTCTACTCTCTCTCTCTCTCTATCTCTCTCTCTCCTCTTCTTTCTCTTCTCTCTCTCTTCTCTTCTCTCTCTTCTCTTCTCTTCCTCTTCTCTTCTCTCTTCTCTTCTCTTCTCTTCTCTTCTCTCTCTCTCTCTCTCTCTCTCTCTCTCTCCTTCTCTCTTTCTCTCTCTCTCTCTCTCTCTCTCTTCTCTCTCTCTCTCTCTCGTCATCTCTCTCTGCTCTCTCTCTGCTTTCTCTTTCTCTCTCTTTCTCTTTCTCTCTCTATTCTCTCTTCTCTTTCTTTCCTNGGTTTTTTTTTTTTGGGTTTGGGGGTGGTACTCTATCAGTGCAGTTGCGCGGGGTCTTATTTTCGTGTTGTGGGTAGTGTGTGTGTATAATATGAGATCACACATCTTAATACTAATAAAATAATATAGGCAATATGCTTATCAGCGCGTAGGAGTTTAGATATGTATAATATATAATGTAGCATCATATATACTATCATGAATATAATAGTATGCTATACGTATATTATAGAGTACTATATACCGGTATATAGGCTACCTACTATCAATTAGTACATATATATACAGTACATATAATATTAGACGTACGATTAGCTATATGATATAGCGATTAGTCATGAACGTATAGTATTAATAGTATGATAAATATGACCAATACATTAATATATATAATATACATTACCTCGAGGGAAGACGATCTATGCAGTAATATTCATATATATATATTATATATATATTATAGGAGTATATTTTATTTATAGATAGATAGATAATAAGAATAGGATATAATATAATATAATATATATAATATGATATATATAGTATTATATATATATATATATTATATTAATATATAATATTTATGTAGTATATAATATCTATCTTTATCTTTCTATCTATCCTATTACCATTCTACGTATATATGTCAGAAGAATCGTTAATAGAATAGTTCAATAGGCTTATTATAGTCAAGGGGAAATTCGCCGGCTAATAAGTAAGTAATAAGACCAGGAGCGGCGTCGGGAGAGCGGCGGGGCAAACACTCCTACGCGTCCGCGCTTTCAGTAATAATTTTTAATCTTTGCATGAAGACTTTCCTCGTATACGTGTAAGCAGAAATGATTTCGCAAACCCTCACTATTAGCGGATGTCATTTAGCTTTCATGATTCCGGAGTTTAGACGCATGAAATATTACCTTTTTTTCTGGAGGTAAAAACTGATAACCATGAAATATTGATGATAGATTCAGGTCTTTAATTAATGGCCGAATTTGTAGGAATTC
>NW_020868790.1:528344-530844 GCF_003789085.1 Penaeus vannamei
AAATTTAGTTGCGAAAACATGTGGGGATTAGAATTGATAAAGTATTCTCCACTGATCATCAGCTGAGACCTTTCTGACGGCATTTAAAGATAAAATTTGATTCATAAATGATTAATATTTTGCCTAGTCCTCAGTTAACCGTGAAGACAGATTTTTCATTTGTGATCTTTCCTATTTCCATCAAACATACCTTATTCGTCTTAAACAAATATACTACCAGAATTAATCAACTGCCAAGTTATCATTGCCAATATGCTTTATGATTTCTGAGATTCTGGTTTATTCCAAAGTTTACCGAAATAATTTTCAAGAGATTTCATTGTTCAGTTATCAGAATTTAAGTCAACACTGAAGCATCCACTATCAAAATCCTGCTCTCTGCAACTTGGCAAAGATTTACACATTCCTAGTGCATCAAACTTGAACACAGACCGAAACAGGCATGATGCTAAACCAAACTTGACTGAGCAGGTATGCCAGTAGTAAACATTTGATCTGGTAAACATTGCTAGCCATGTCAATCTTCATATCGCATGGCAGAAAAAGGTCAGAAACACTATTTTACAGGCTAGGATCCAAGTTCATTTGCAGATGGTATAGGTATTAAGTGCAGTACTTTTGTCTTTTTCTCCTAATGAAGTATCCGAACTGATCATGCATTGATTTATTGCGGAAACTGTCTCATGTATTATGAAAAATAGTGTTGTACATTTCTTAATGTTATCAGTATAAAACCTTATATATGATAGTTTTGAAGTGTACAATAATATTCAGAGGGAAAAATGGCCTAAAATTTCTTATAGTACACATACACACACACGCACACATACAAACACATATATAATAGAGGTTCTATGTGCAGGGGAATCAACATCTCTGTCATGATAATCAGTCACCACAGTTTGTGCATTGCTAAATATGAAAATACACGAAGTACATATTAAAGTAAGTCTATGTTAAAAACCATTACCCCATAATGAGGGAAGTCTCTCACGCTCAATTCTTGCCCAGGCTTTGGAAAGTGCAACGAGGCACCCTTCCCTTCCTGACGTATGGGCGGGCAATGAAGCCACTGAACTGTCTCATTAAGGGCATTCATGTGACGTGAATGATTACACCCAAAACTCCCTATTTAAGGTTAGGCTTCAACCAAATGGTATCAGTAAACGATATGGTTCAGCCTTTTGTAAACATGGTTCTTCCCCCCCCCCACCTTCCCCCCTCCGCAGAAACATACATATGTATAAATCCTGAATGTACAGTGGATATTGAGTAGTGAATTTGTTTAGAACGAATGACTTGAACTTGTTGAATACTATTTATTTATATATATCTTTTACAGCACAAGACCAATTCACTATTTGATATTTTATTCGTATGTAATATGTGTGTTCCCAACAATATATTTGGTATGCGTAGTATATTTTAAATGAGAAAATGTAACTTTGAATTTCCCCTTAAGTCTGTAATATACTTATAAATGTAATAACACTTTCTATGCAATAGAAATAGATATTGGAAGCGAAACGGTGAATGGATTCGACGCAGTGGTGATGAAACCCAGTGTAAGGAAATGGTGAAGGAATCTATTGTGAAGGCTTCGTGGTGGAACGCTGTCCTTCGAAGAAATGAAGGAAGGTTCTCTCTCTCTCTCTCTCTCTCTCTCTCTCTCTCTCTCTCTCTATATATATATATATATATATATATATATATATATATTATATATATATATATATATATATATATGTACACACACGCACACACACAACACACACACACACACACACACACACAACACACACACACACACACATATATATATATATATATATATATATATATATATATACATATATATATATATATATATATATATATATATATATATATGTGTGTGTGTGTGTGTGTGTGTGTGTGTGTGTGTGTGTGTGTGTGTGTGTGTGCGTTTAGGTGTATGTGTGGTATATATGTATATATACATATTATAACACTTTATACCTTTCAACAATGCGACTGAAACAAACATCACTTTAAACAACTTATTCAACAATCTTTAAAACAATAGCGACCATGAATATTTGTTAGCATACTTGCATCAAATATAAACAAAATGATTTCACGTATTAACATAATTCTATAATTTATTGGTATGTACATTTTACATAAGATTTACAAAAAAAGGTCTTGCAATAGCTGATAAGTCATATGAATTTGTTTGTGGAGCGTGTACTTCCACGAAGCAATACACAGCGAAGGCCTCATCCGCACACCACCCTGGGTTGTTCTGCGTGGCTGTGGTGGAGGCGAAGCACGTGGTGGAGGCGAAGCACGTGGTGGAGGCGAAGCACGTGGTGGAGGCGAAGCACGTGGTGGAGGCGAAGTGGAGGGCGTCATGCGAACACCCAGGTGACTCTTCTTCCTCCTTTGCTTCACGAAGGTTAAACCTGTCAAGTAGAAAGAAAGAAAGGAATGTATAGAAAGTTTTTGGTGGTAGATGTTT
>NW_020868790.1:535844-538344 GCF_003789085.1 Penaeus vannamei
AGACGCCGCGTGCCTCCGGGTCCCTTGGCCAAGAGGACGTCTCACATCCTTGCTCCCTCGGCTCCTCCTTCAGTCGACCGAGAAGCTTCCGTTTCAGTGAACTTCTCATGTCCCTTCTTCAGATTCTGGCCGACAGTGCAGTTGAGTATCTCTTTGATATCTTGGTATGATAATGATATTATTAATAATAATAATAATAATAGAGATGGAAGTGATAATGATGATTATAATAATATTGATAATGATGATAATACTAATAATGATCATAACCATAATAATGATAATAACAGTTATGACAATTATGATAGCAATGATAAGGATAATAGTAATAATAATGGTAATAACAATGATAATGATAATTATAATAATAATGATAATATGCATAGTAATAGTAGCAGTACAAAATAATGATGATAGTAAGAATAACTGATAATAATAATAATAATAATAATAATAATAATAATAATAATGTTAGAAATACTAAATCTAATACTAATATTAAGTATGAAGAAAACAAAAATGATAGTGAATAAGGATTATGATAAAAATGATATTGATACTAATGCTAGTAATAATAATACGAATGATAGTAATAATGATAACAGCAATAAAAAAAATTATGATAATGATTATGATAAAGATAATAATGATTGCATGAGAATAATTATAATAATAAATGTATGAAAATAATGAGATTAACGATAACAGAAGTAGTAGTAGTAGTAATAAAAATAAATATGATAACAATAACAACAGTACCAACGATAACAATGATGATATCAACAACAAAACGATAGAAAATAAAAGTAACGAATGTTTAAATAATGAACAACTCATTTGCACTAATTTCCTTATTCGTGATCATTGCAACTACCCTGAAGACGCTTCGCTCTGCTCCTGAGAACAATAATGATCACCCCGCCGATTCCCAAAAGGGACTTGGAGACTATATTGCTTTTCAACAGTGGAGATTAATTAGCTGAAAATTATTACACTTCAGAGAACCTAATGTCGGATCCTGATCACAAATACGTATGTGTGCAAGTATATGTTTCTGTGTGTGTGTGTGTGTGTGTGTGTGTGTGTGTGTGTGTGTGAGTGTGTGTGTGTGTGTGTGTGTGTGTGTGTGTGTGTGTGTGTGTTGTGTGTGTGTGTGTGTGTGTGTGTGTGTGTGTGTGTGTGTGTGTGTGCATATATTCTTCTCTGTGTATTCTTCCGAGGCAGATCCGGGCCAAGGGGGAGACCTTGAGTGCGGACACGTGGCCCGACAGCAGCGACGAAGGCTGTGCAGTGATGATGAACAGGAAGACGCCAGCCATGTCAATACTCCTTGAGAAAATTTGCTTCCAAGCGTCTGTTTTCCCCTCGACGTTCTGGGCTCTTTGTGTTCCACTCTTTTGTAATCCACAGGCTGAGTGGAAGAGACAGAGCAAGAGAGAGTTTGCGTGAAAGAGATAAAAAAGAGAAAGAGGCAAAAAAAGCGAGAGCTTTGGCAGGGAGGGGAAAAGCGACTCACAGAAGAGGGACAGAGGCCATTCTTTCTTCTTCCGAGAGAGTTTTCGCCAAGAGAAAGAATATCGACACTCTTTTGTCGACACAGACGAGCAGCAAATGAAATGCTAGACTAACTTTGGCGTCTCATCAGGTTTTGGGTGAATAAATAGTAGCGTCTTTCATAAGCTCGCAGGCTCGCTCGCTCGTTCTCCCCGTCTTGTTCTAATTAAACGTTAATGTCGAGATGATATAAAGGCTTACGAATTTTTCTTTCAAGGCTTATTTTAAGCTCTAAATGTCTAATCAACACGTGCATTATCTATCATTAAAGCAACTAACAAGTATGTGCTTTATGACTAAATATTTTGATACAATAAGTGTATACAAAAATATATGGTATATCAATAACTATTTCAGAGTGAAATCAGTCATATAATATCACCTAGATAGTAGAGCTAGTATTAAAAATCAAATCAGACTGAATATAGTAGTTTTCTTTTCATCTTCCCCCCAGACAGCAAGGGAAAAAACATTTTAAAAATTTCAGTGGTTAACAGGAGGAGATAACGATTACCTGGGAAAAAAAATAAATATGATTATACACACATACTCTGTACAACACGTACATACGTACTTCACCAGACATCAACTATATGGCGGTCTGTAGAAAATATAACAATATGACTAGTAGTAACAAATGTAGGAATAACATGAATGAGAAACAACTGCAAAAAGAAAGGCAAATGGGCGATGAAAGATTAACGCACAATGCATCATTTAAACCTCGCGTTCTAAAGGTTGTTATCCTTTTCCTTCATACAGTTTATTTACTTTCACCTTTCTTCATAATCGTTGGTTTAGTTTTATTTAGGCCTATCTGTCACTTCAACGATTCAGTCTTTTTGATACTGTATGGAAACTGATGTTTATGTGTAAATCAAATGTCATTCATTAATTATTTCTGTTCTAGAAAAAAAATGTACTAAAAGTTTGTTTTAAATTTAAA
>NW_020868790.1:545844-548344 GCF_003789085.1 Penaeus vannamei
GAGAGGGGTAAATGAGGAGAGGGGGAGAGGTAAAGTAGTAAAAGTGAAGAGGCAAAGTTTAAGGAGGGAATAGGGAACTTTAGTGGGCAGGAGTAGATGAATACAGTGGTTCCCTACCTTTTTACGCCCGTACCCCTAAGAAGATTTAGCTGTGTCCTCGCACCCCCTTTAGATTTATAGCTTAATTCAGGGAAAAGGAGGTGAATTTATACTTTTTCATTTTCTTATAATATGTAAAAAAAAAAAAAAAAAGTTTAAAATACGGACAAGAAAACATATCCCAGATTATTGTTTGAATAAACCTTACAAAAATAATCCTTGCCTGAAATATCTACATATAAACCTCAAAGAACTAACTTTTAAACGTTTACATAAATGAATTTTCAATTCAATGGCTCTCTCCTTCTTGTTTCTTGATTATGAGTAATAAAAAGATTAATTGCTTATCTTCAAGATGGGCACTTCTCGCACCCCTTGGAATGCTACTTCACACCCCCGGTTGAGAAACCCTGGATTAATAGATAACTGGATGCATGGAGAGAGAGAGAGAGAGAGAGAGAGAGAGAGAGAGAGAGAGAGAGAGAGAGAGAGAGAGAGAGAGAGAGAGAGAGAGAGAGAGAGAGAGAGAGAGAGAGAGAGCGAGAGGAGAGAGAGAGAGCGAGAGCGAGAGGAGAGAGAGAGAGAGAGAGAGAGAGAGAGAGAGAGAGAGAGAGAGAGAGAGAGAGAGAGAGAGAGAGAGAGAGAGAGAGAGAGAGAGAGAGAGAGAGAGAGAATAATAATAAAAAAAAAACGAGATGAACAAAGGAAAGTGATGGATACGGAGAGAAAAGCTAAAGAGAAATAAAGAAAATTAAGAGAAGTGAAAAGGTGATATCAATTTTTTTTTATAGATGATAATACCTGCCTAGAGAACTATACATTTTATAAGCAACCACTTACACTTTACTCTGAATGATTTTGGATTTTTCCGAACCTTTAACTTTTCTATGGATATAGTCTTTTCCTTTATATCATCATGCCCTTTATTATTATTAATTTTCAATGAATAGTTTAGCTTTTTTGGATAATAATTCTGTGAAGTTTTGCTTTAATACCATTATATTGTGTGCCACATATAATTATTCTTTTGATGTCTCTAAACAAAACTGCAATACCTTTTTCTTCGTTCAGCCAGAACTACAATAGCATCACTGTTAATTTAGACAGTAAATGGGAATGGATATTAAGTTTATTTTTTGTTCGGTTATATAGAAGCCTCCCTAATTATATTGTGGACTTTTTTGATAAATGAAAGATAGATTTTCCCTTGGGCTCTACGAAGGAATATTGGTTTAAAAATCCGAATTTTTAATCCATAAATAAAAGATTTATTTTCATTATTAATTATATTATACACAGACGAGCGCAAACAGTAGATCCTTTCTCTTTCACACATCTTCACTTAAAAAATAAATCTTATTTCCTTGTATTTTTCTAATTCATGGTTTCCAATGTACTTAATATACTTCAAAAGTATTCTTCAAAAAATGATACTTTGATTCTGTAAGAATAGGTAATTTCGGTTTACAGAATACTATAAAAAATAATTGTTTGTCAAAAGTTTGTCACTCTTCATCTAACTTTATTAAATATTCATAAGATAATGCAGTGGAATGCAATCACTAAAAAAGATGTTGTTTTTGTAGTTCTTGCCTCCCACTGAGATACAGCATGAAAAGTTTGTCACTCTTCACCTAACTTTATTAAATATTCATAAGATAATGCAGTGGAATGCAATCACTACCGGACCGATAACAAGAGATAATGTATCTGTGTGATTACTGTTTGTATTCGCCGGTGGCAGAATCTGTTCAGCCATATAATTCAAGCTAATACGACTAATAAGCGTACCTGGCGGTTGATGACACAAACATTAATAATTATTACATTTGATATTATGTAGGATCCTGATATCCGGTAACCTAGCTGTGCTTAGGTGGTAGAAAATGCATCCTTAAAATGTATAGTTTATGTATTTACCCATTTTTTTCTCATTTTTATTTCCGATTTCTCTCTCTCTCTCTCTCTCTCTCTCTCTCTCTCTCTCTCTCTCTCTCTCTCTCTCTCTCTATATATATATATATATATATATATATATATATATATATATATATATATATATATATATATATATATATATATATATATATATATTATATATATATATATATATATGTCCATATGTACTCTCTCTCTCTCTCTCTTCTCTCTACACTCACTCACTCTCTACTCTCTCTCTCTCTCTCTCTCTCTCTCTCTCTCTCTCTCTCTCCTCTCTATATATATATATATATATATATATTATATATATATATATATATATATATATATATATATATATAATATATATATATATATATATATATATATATAATATATATATATATATATATATATATATATATATATATATATATATATATATATATATATATATATATATATATATATTATATGTATA
>NW_020868790.1:583344-585844 GCF_003789085.1 Penaeus vannamei
ATTACCGTCCCAATGAGAGTGTCACAAATAACCCCTGCCGCTGAATGAGGCCGTAATAATTACAAATGACGCCACCATCTTGCGGCATTAGCATTACGGGCCCCGCGCGCAACCAGCCTGTGCACCAATCCGGTTACGCTGGTTGAGATAGGCGAATGGAGATGTCCTCGCGTATTGCACGCTGGGTTAAGAGACTGTCACGGATGCAGTAACCTTTGCCACACTTTGTTATGCAAGCAGTGGCAGGTAGCGTGGAATGAACCATTTTCTTTTATAACATGTATGGCAACTTCACTTGTCTGTTCGGCTTTCTCTCTATTTCCTCTCTCTCGTATTCTCTGCCTATGTGTCTAGCGTGTCTTTCTATGAGCTTTCTCTCTCTATTTCTTCTTTCCCAGTGAGTGCGTTTCTCCTCTATTCTCTTCTCATTTTCTGTATTCGTCTATCGAAATCCTATTCATCATTTGGTATCATTTAAACTAGCCTGTCTCCTTCTTTTTATGTCTACACCTCTCTTCCTAACTACTTGAATTTCTTTACTTACTTATTCTCCATCCCCCACGCGCGCCCGTATGTGTGTGTGTGTCGATGACTGTTTGTGTCCGTATTTGTGTTTACATTTGTGTCTATTTATATTTCTCTCCCCTTTCCATTCTCGCCTCCGATGCCCCCGGGTGTATTTCACGCTCGCACCATTATCTGCAATGCATTGCTCTAATTTCTCCTTTTCTGTCTGTCTATCTATCTGACTGTGTCCATCTGTCTTCCAGTCTATATATCTCGCTGACATTCTCTCTCTCTCTCTCTCTCTCTCTCTCTCTCTCTCTCTCTCTCTCTCTCTCTCTCTCTCTCTCTCTCTCTCTCTCTCTCTCTCTCTCTCTCTCTCTCTCTCTCTCTCTTCTCTTTCTCTCTCTCATTTCCTTCCAATCTGTTTCTCGCTCCCTTCAGCATCTTTCCTAAACCATCGGCTTTGCATCCTCTTCCACATTAATGTAGAATTGATTTTCTAATAATGTGATATTAAAGCAATGTTGTCAACTTGCGTAGTACAATACAATAGGAAAATTACCACATTGTGATGAGAAGACAGTAGGAAGATATGTCATTTTTCCGAATTGTTGTAGTTATGATGATAATAAGAATATTATAATGGTAGTAAAGATGATAATAACATTATTATTATTATTATTATTATTATTATTGTTATTGTTGTTGTTGTTGTTGTTACTGATCTTAATATTGTTATTGTCGCTTGATCCTATTATATCTATTATCATCATTATTATCATTGTTAAGATGATAATAATTATTATTATTCTATTATTAGTAATATTATTAATATCAGTATTATTCTTTATAATAGTAATAATGATGATAATGTTTATTGTTATTATCATTATGATTATTATTGCTTTTTATTGTTATTTTTACTTTGATTATAATGATAATGATAATTACTATTATTATTATCTATATAAATATTATTGATATTATTATCAATGATACCGCTCTTATTATTGTCATCATCATTATCATTATTATTATTAGAACAATCATTATGTGAATAAATATTATCGATATCATAATTATCATTATTATTTTTATTGTTATAATTAATATCTTTATTATTTTTATTGTTATTATTAATATCTTTTATTATATATTATTATTATTATATAATTATTATTATTATCATTATTATTATTTATTATTATTATTATTTTAATAGTAACAGTAGAAGTATTAGTAGTAGAAGTAGTAGGACTACTAGTAGTAGTGGCAGCAGTTGTAAAAGTAGTAGCAGTAGCAATAGTAGTAATAGTAGTAGTAGTAGTAGTAGTAGTAGTAGAAGTAATATAAGTAGTAGTAGTAGTAGCAGCAGCAGCAGTAGTAGTGGTTGTACCATTAATCTTATAATGATAATGATAATAACGATTATTATTATCATTATTAAGATTATTATTATTAGGACTACAATTATCATGTTTTTTATTTGTATTTTTTCATTATTTTTCGTAATTGTATACATTGATAATTATTAGTATTGATACTTTCACATTGTTGTTATTAATAATATCATCATTATTATCATTATTATTATTATTGAATATTTACTATCAATATTAACATAATTACAATAATGATAATTATTATTATCATCATTATTACCTTATTATCATTTTTTTCATTCTTCTTATTGTTAGTATTATTATTTATGTAGTAACAACAGTTTTACTAGTAGTAGTAGTAGTAGTAGTAGTTATTATTATTATTATTATTATTATTATTATTATTATTATTATTATTATTATTATTATTATTATTATTATTATTATTATTATTATTATATTGATTATTATCATTATTATTATTATTGTTATTATTATTATCAATATTATTATAACTATAATTATCATTATTATTATCATTATTGTTATTATCTTTACTAATATTCTATTATCATTATTATTAGTGTTGATATTTCTATCATTATTTTAAT
>NW_020868790.1:608344-623344 GCF_003789085.1 Penaeus vannamei
TCGAAGCTAATTAACTAATAGCAAAAAAGATTCTGCTTAAACGTTTGAAGATAGCTGAAACATTTATGCTAAACAAAAGCATCACGGAAATATTAATAAATTCTTGAATTTGTAAGAATTATTTTAGTTCTTTCGTCGCTAAAATTGGAAATCTCAAACATGGACAAGCAATTTCTTCCATATCCAAAAAAAGGGGTCTATCGGCCAATATGTTCAGACCACAATCTGTAAAAACAGAAACAGTAATCCTTACAATAAAAAAACTTCCGTCATACTTATGCTGGGAGTGGATGACAATGCGTTTCGCTATATCGCTTTATCCCGTTATCATGACAACATCACTAGTTACCGGTGACTTACCATCGCTGGGAAACTTGGCATTATATCAGTTTTCAAATCCTTCGACACAGACGAGGTTAATAAGTATCGCCCTATTACCATACTCCCTGTACGATCTTAAGTTCTCGTGAAAAAAAAAAAAATCGTAGCAAACCAATTGACATTTCTAGAGACAAGTGACCGTCTATCCAAAACACATGCTTTCAAAAGTAAGCTGTCTACTGAAAAGGTATTATTACAGATCACAGATAAAATTCAAGAGATTAAACACAACTACGAAATAAGCCTTTTTGATAAACTAATAATCAAAACATCGATACATATTGGTTTAGGAGTTATCCTAGTAACAGAAACCAGTCAAAATTCGCGAGAATGTATCAACAACTTGTATCTTTCGGTGTTCCAGAAACCTATGTATATATTAAGCCTAATCCTGATCGCAATATTTATAAATGATATATGAACGATAGTCCAAAATTGCTTCCTTCAACACGCCGATGATTCACAATTTTTCCATAGTGATTCTGTAAACAACTAATATGAATCAATAAAAAAGATCCAACAGACACTTGCACAAGTAAAAGGATACATTGACACAAATGGCCAGATGACACACAATGTATCTTTATAGGTAGTCGCCAAAATATCAGAATTCCTGTAAACACTACCGTAAAGTTTGAAGACGGATACATAAAACTGCGAACTTCCGTAAAAAAAAATAAATAAATAAAAATTATAATAATAATAATAATAATAATAAATTAAAAATAAATAAATAAATAAATGAAAAAAATAGCACTTGATAGCGTAAATATGACCACATTACCCCATACATAATAAACTAAATTCGCTAAAAGTACTATGCAAATGAAACGGGGATATTTGTTTGCTAATGCATGAAATGATTCAGGGTTTTATCCAAAGTGGCTATTAACACTTTCCACCAAAGGTAACACAACCTGTATCTAAACAAGAAGGTAAGCTGTCTGTATGTCAAAAGATCACGCACAGACACAGGGACACGACAGACACGTGGACCAGTGATTTGGAACCAACTGCCTCATCATATCAAAAAACACTCAAATCATCAAAATATACGAATAGGTAAGACTTATATGTACTGTCATTAATTCTATGTCTATCTTATGTACGTACTGTAAAATCACTTTTTATGGAATAGGAATAACCATTATAACAAATAGAATAAAGTATTTTAATTTTGACTTTAACTTTGAATGAATAGTAAGAACAATAACAACAAAGGAATAATAATGAAAAAGTAATGTGCATAATAAAATAATATATTAGCAATAAGTATCATACTAATTACAAGAATAGTAATCATAATGATAATTATGATGACGATGTTGAAGATTATGATGACGATGATGGTGATGGTGATAATAATGTGATAATGATGATAATGATAATAATAATTTGGTGATGATGATGGTGATAGTAATAGCTACAGCAACAACTGTAATATTAAAAATGATAATAATAATAACAATAATAATAATAATGTCAAAAGTCATAAAAACAGTAATAATAATTATAAAAGCAGCAACAATTAAAATTGTAATCATCATCATAATAGTCATGAATGATAATATCAATAATACTAATGGAAAATAGAATTAATGATGATTATAAATAAAAATAACAATGAAAATAGGGGTTGGGGTGTTGGACCTTCGGAAGTAAGAAAGGAAAAGGAAGGAAAAAAGGATGGGAGGAAAGGAAAAGAAAAAAATGGAAGGGGGGGGGGATAAGCCGGAAATTAAACCTAAACTCATCTGGCCTCTGAAATGACTTCACTCCTCCCGTAACACAAAACCGCTTAATTCCATTTATCTATTTATTTATCCAACCTTCTTTTTGTCACAAGATCGTGTCCACCGCCCGTAAACTGACAGCCACCAGTCGATCGTGGTTGACGGCGAGCAAACGGCTGATTTCGCGTGGGAGCTTCCGAAGGTCTCCGGCTATGATGGTAACGATGATGATGATTTATCTCTAAGTGCAGGAGTATCAGTGGCAACGATTATTGATAATGATAATGACATCAACCAACAACAACACTCAGGACACTATAGACATTGCTATTTCTACCGATAGTCCCCCTTATCATATTATAACGATGGTGGTTTTCCTCCACTCATTCCAGAGGAGAGAATACCATGGGGTGGATATACAACCCGGTTTCGACACGGTATTGAGGCTCAGCCGTTTTGATCTTACCGTCGGAAAAGTTTTTTTGTGTTGATGTATTTATCGTCAGTATTTTATGTGCTTTTGAAGATCTGTATGGGGGATTGTTGACGAAATTGTGGGTTTTAGTAATCGACAAATTTTAATCTAGTTGTACTGTTCGTAGAATGCAGTTGCTCCTGTCTGATATTTTTAAGGATGACTTTGAAATTTGTTAGTTCTTTTTCGTGGGTCTGTTATGGGCCTTTTTAGCGAATTAGCTTGCAGTATTAAATGGAGTTTATCAGTTTATCCACTGCCACTATCATCTAGTTATTGCATTTTTTAGTATTGAAAATACATTGGCGATACCGCATCTAATATTCTTAATGCTAGCTTATTACATAAGATGACAATATCTTTTCAAAGTAAGGTTAGTCTGTAATAAAGTCCAATGCAATTCACGGGCCAGAATAAAGAACCTCCATGTACCCCCTCACCATCCCTAAATATATATGCATATATTAAGTTTTATCTCTTTTTTCCCATTTGTTTTCATTATTCACAATTCATACATTCCTTTCTCCCGCTAATATTTTAATTGTTTTTATATTTTCCCTCGTGTCCAACCATCAATTTCCAGTGAATAATTTTGTCAGATATCTGCAGTGTTGGTGTTAACAGGTGTGCTTTTATAGGTAGCGAATAAATCATTGCTTTAAACTCCGGCTGAAAACAAACTTGCTTAATCCCAAGCTAATGGCGTGTAACAATTTATTTTTTTTAATACTCTGTCAATTACTGAAGCCGAAAATGAAAACTGTCAATGTATCCTCTGCATGCACGATCTGAATTATTATGATCACGATAATATTTTGCTTCCTCCCACGCACGCTTACACACACGCCCTAACTATCCCTCGCCCATTGTCCTCAAATAACAAAAATCTGAAGTGGTCTGGAAGCAAATTGCCTTTTCATGCTGCTAATTTTAGTCTTCTTATCGTTATTATCATTACCATTATCCTTATTTTCATCTTCATTATACTTGTTGTCATTATCATATTATTATCAGTATTAACATTATTTATTGTCCTTATTATATTCATTAATGTTATTGTGATTATTAGATTTCTTTATTACAAGCATTACTATTAATACATTTGTCATCATCGCCATTACCTTAATCTATCTTCATTATTCTCATTATTATTTCTATTAAAACTATCATTATTATAATCGTTACAATTGTCGTTTTCTTTCTTATAATCATTATTATTATTATTATTATTGTCATAACTGTTGTCATGATCATTATCACAATGAAAACCATTAATATTGCTATTATTTTCATTATTAATGTTAGAATGATGATTATAGTGATCATGGTAATTCCAATAATAATAATAATGAAAATAATAATAATAATAATAATACATATTATAATAAGGATATCAATTATGATACTAATACTACTATAAAATAGTAATAATGAGAATGAAGATAATAATAATGAGAATGATAAAAATAATGAGATTAAATAATGGTGATAATTCGAATAATAATAATAAAAACAATGATAACTATATCGAAAACAATACAACAGCTACAACTAATTGCAATGATAATGATAATGATAATAACAATAATAATAATGATTATATCAGTAATAATGATAGCAATAACAACCGTAATGATATTGATGATAATAGTAATAGTAATAAAGATGATGATAATGATAATAATAATAATAATAATAATAATAATAATAATAATAATAATAATAACTATAATAATAACAAACAATAAGAACAACAATAATAATGTTTATATTAGTAATGATAATGAAATTGAAAAGAATAATGACATCATAGATGATAATCGTACCAGTAATAAAAATAATAACAATAATAATAATAAAAAAGGTAATAATGATGATAATAAGAATGATAATAATAATTATAGTAATGATAATAACCGTTATAGTAATAATAATCATCATAACAAGAGTAATGATAATAAAAATATTATATCAACAATAATAATGAAGTATTGATAATATTAATAACAACGAGAATAAGAATGCCAATGATATTAATGATGATAACAATAATGATAATAATTACTATTATAAAAAAAATAATAATGGAAAAAAAAATAAAAGCAATAATAAAGATAGCCACAACAAAAGCAAAAATAGTAAATATAATAATAAGAAAACCATTAATATTGTAAATCAGTTTTGTCCAAACATTTTCGCCTATTGTACCCTTTATTACCTTCATGTACTGTTAAGTACCCCTCGCCCCCCCGTCCACCATGGCTAATGAAAATGTTTTATTTAGGATAATGCAAATGATATACATATTATGAAAAGATTACATTGCAGGAGTGTTGGTCAATTAATTCGAATTTAATACACGAATAAAAAAAATATTTAATAACAAATGTTTGAAAAAATACTTACACAAGTTAATGTGAGATGTGAGGCGTGTGTGTTCCTTGTTTGGTCACGTACCCTTATGATCTATGTTGAGGATCCGAGTTAGGACATCACTGTTGTAAATGATAATAAAGACAATGATGATCGTAATGATGAAAATAATAACAAAGATGATAATAATAATGATCATAATAGTAATAATAACAACAATAATGATAAAATAACATAGTAATAATAAGGATTCTTATTATTACTATTATTATTATCCATATTTTTATTATTGTCATAAAACAAAAAATAATATCAATAATAATACAAAGAATAAATTGAGAAAAGATAGTGACAATTATATCAATGATAATAGTAACAAGGATAATAATATTAACGACAATGATAATTATTATAACATTAACAATAATAAAAATTTTGCTAATGACTGTAATAAGGACGACAATATTGATATGTTGTGAAACAAGCAGCTATGTTTCTCTCTGCTGTCAGTGACGGGGGCCGCAGAGTTCTGATTCCTCATAACAAAGTGTCTACATCTGCCTCTCCGGCACCTGAATTGATATTAAAGAGAACATTGACAGCCAGTGACAGTAGTTTTTATCTTGTTTACGTTTTATGTTCAGTTTGATTTTTGTGTTCTATGTGATGTGTGTGTTTCTGTGAATGTTGTAAATCTTTTGTCTGGCCCTAATTTTACTTTTTTTTAAGTCTTTCCAAGTTTCCCATCTTTCCAGTTTTCCGTTTTCTTCCTTCTTTATGCTTTTGCTTTCAACTCTTTTGTTTCTGTTCTTTAATTGTTTGATCCCTTCTTAATCTTTTAGTTTTCTTTTTTTATCTTCTGATTTGTTTTACCAATTCATTTAATTACTTACGGGAACGCTTTTCCTCTGCATTTCCTTCGTAGGGAGCGTGCGCGTCCTCTACCTTTGAAAGGATCCGCAACACCTTTCCTTCTCTCCTTTCCTTTCCATACTAATAGGCTTAACACCTCCTTGCTTTTCGTGTTTTGCCGTGTGACTGAGGCGCGGGTGACTGGCTTTCGCTACGTTGCCTGGATGTTTTATTTTAAGTACGTGACCTGGTGCACATTTTACACAAGCATTTGAATAAGATATTCTGGTGCATACATAAATATATACATCATTAGAATTCTTTTGTTTTGCCCCCACCCTCAGTCAGTTTTATTTTTTCATGCCTTACATTTTATATTTCAGTATATTTTTAATGTTCTCATTTTATTCATGTATTTTACTCTTACCCAGTATCCTTCTTTATGATTTAAAATGGCTTTAAAATATTAGAATATGAAGGGCCAGACTCGGGAACACAATTACTGAAGAATTAAGTTCAAGGTTGGTCAATCCCGCAGCCCTTCGCCCTGCCACGCCCGCTACCAATAGCCAGGGGCGTTACGATTCGCTACATAATAACTATGGTAATAATAATACTAATTATGATAATACTATTAATGATAATAATAATTTCGATATCAATAATAATAACGAAAATTAAAAATAATAACTAATAATAATGTTAATAATGATTATAACAGATGATAATATTGATAGCAATAATGATGATAACAATAATAATAATGATAATAAAACAATAATTATAAACAGCACTGACTGTCATAATACTCTAAGTAACAATATTAGTAATCGGGAATACCCACACGAGAATATTGAGAATGACGACACCAACAAAGCAACAATAATAGAAATATTTGATATTCGTGTACGAATACCAAAATTTATATACAAAACTTTGATATGACTCGTAAATAGTAATATTTTTCTTTTCGGCTGTTTGAACTGTATACTCCTGAGGAAGTTGACAATAAAATAGAGTATTCAAACTTATATGCGTCGAAAAAAGATAGAATTAGGGAGGGGGAGAGAGAGAGAGAGAGAGAGGAGAGAGAGAGAGAGAGAGAGAGAGAGAGAGAGAGAGAGAGAGAGAGAGAGAGAGAGAGAGAGAGAGAGAGAGAGTAAAGCAGAAGAAAAATAGTAAAATATAGAAATCAAGAAAAAACGAATGGAGAAAAGGTAGACAAATATCGTCACGATTCTCGACAAGGAGGCCTTCACTTACGTGTCATTTTAATTTTGCCCCATTACAACGCCTACATACATGATGCATGCAGCACCAGCACAGCGCGCTTTCTTCTGCTTCAAGAATGCAAAACAACAAAGACCTTAACTCCATTGTTTGTGTAGTGTTTTGGGAAGCAGGCATGCATATCGTCCTAAATCACTTCCATTTTAGCCAACAAAAGGAAGATGGAGGGAATGAAAAGGTAATAGATAATTTCAGATTTTCGTAATTTCAGTGGGATGGAGATGGTTTGCGTGTGTGTGTGCATGCGAGGGAGGGAGCGAGATATATTCGAAGTGAAATATGAACGTAATCATATTAATTCATGTCCGAATTTTATTATTACTAATGTAATAATTTCCATTATCATTATTTGTTTTTTTTTCATTATCATTATCGTTATTATTAGTCATAACCATTATAATCAATAATACCATTATTAATGTTATCATTAATTTTAACATCATAATTATTATTATTAACATCATAATTGATTATCATTATTATTATGGAGGATCCTCCAGAATTGCAGAGTGTATAGGAGTGCCGAGTTCTGTGGTACTGACCATAGATTGGCTGTGGCTACCCTCCGAGTCCATTTCAAAACCCCCCAGCGGACCAATGATCACCCCAGGGTGTTTCACTTGGACAGGCTGAGGGAGGGGGGATGTGCCCGGGGGTTTGCTGAGGCAGTCTCTGGTCGTTTCACAGCGCTCGAAAATCTGACGGACCCTGTACTTCTGTGGGACACCTTCAAACGTGAAACGCTTGATGCAGCTCAAGAGACGATTGGTGAACGCCCGAGAGCAAGGCGAAATTTCATCTCACAGGAGACACTGGATGCCACAGATGCTTGTCGTGCGGCTCGTCTGACAGGGGATCGAGATTTGCACCGTTCCCAGGTGCGCAGAACTCGGTCTTTGTTAAGAAGGGACAAGGAACAGTTTATTAGAAAACTTGCTGAGGAGGTAGAAGGCCACTTCTTAGTAAATGACCTTCGTCCTGCATACCAAGCCCTGAGAAAGCTGAATTCCAAGCCCTCTTCACAGGTGACAGCAGTTCGCTCAGTAAGTGGTCAGATCATCTCTGATCCTGTTGCATTGCGGGAGCGTTGGGCTGAGTATTTTGAGCAGTTGTACCAGGTTGACCCACCAACAGTTAACCTGGATGTGGGTAGTGCCGAGATTCCGTTGCCGGACCCCCACCCATCAGTGGGGATGCCCCCTTCCTAACTGAACTTAGGGAGGCGATCTCCAAGCTGAAGAGTGGTAAAGCAGCAGGTATATGCGGCATCCCAGCTGAACTGTTAAAGGTTGGTGGTGATCCTATGGCGCGGGGGTTGCACGTTGTCCTGGCTGCCATCTGGCGGTCTGGTACCGTTCCCCCTGACCTGTTGAGGGGTGTGGTCATCCCTCTCTGGAAGGGGAAGGGGGACCGATGGGACTGCAGCAACCACCGAGACATCACACTGCTCAGTATACCAAGCAAGGTTCTTGCCCACATCCTTCTGAGACGTATCAGAAATCACCTACTGAGACATCAGAGACTGGAGCAATCTGGATTCACTCCTGGTAAGTCAACAATAGACCGTATCCTAGCACTTTGAGTCATTGTAGAGCGTCATCGTGAGTTCGGGCGTGGGCTGCTTGCAGCCTACATCGACTTCAAGAAGGCATTCGATACGGTGCATCGGGAATCACTCTGGGAGATTTGAGACTGAGAGAAATTCCAACAAGGATTATTGGACTAATAGCACGTCTGTATACTGGTGCTGTAAAGAGTGGTGGGGGCCTGTCAAGCTTCTTTCCTGTTAATTCAGGAGTGAGGCAAGGCTGTGTCCTTGCACCAACGCTTTTCAACACTTACATGGACTGGATAATGGGCAGAGCTACTATTCAAAGTCATTGTGGAGCAACTATGGGCAATATCAAGGTTACCGACCTTGACTTTGCTGATACTGTTGCCGTTCTATCTGAGTCTTTGGAATCCTTAGTGCTTGCTCTTAATGCATTTAATAATGAAGCAAAGCCCTTGGGTCTAGAGGTCTCCTGGACCAAGACCAAGATCCAGGACTTTGGGGACATGTTAGAACCTATTCAGTTGGTACGTGCTTGCGGCGAGGACACTGAAATCACAGAGAGCTTTACATACCTTGGTAGTGTAGTTCATAACTCTGGGCTGTAAGACCATGAAGTCAGCAGACAGATTGGCCTCTCAGCAAAGGTCATGAACTCTCTCGATAAGAGTATTTGGAGATACCAGTACCTGTGCAGAAGGACCAAGCTTCGTGTCTTCAAGGCCCTGATAGTGCCAGTTTTGCTATACGGTAGTGAAACCTGGACACTATCCTGTGCCTTGGAGTCTCGACTTGATGCCATTTGTAATAGGTCCTTGCGCCGGGTCATGGGGTACTGTTGGCGGGACCATTTGTCCAACCAACGGTTAAACCGTGAGACTGGCACAGGACCTATTACCTGCACAATCCGTGATCGCCAACTCAGGCTTTACGACCACCTGGCTCGCTTCCCTCAGGATGATCCCGCCCACCAGGTTGTCTCTGTTCGAGACAGCCTTGGGTGTAGGAGGCCTGTGGGTCGACCTAGGAAGTCGTGGCTTGGGCAGATCGATCAAACCTGTCGTGAGGAGCTTGAGATGGGCCGAGTCCCTGCCTGGCGACTTGCCATGAGGGATCCTCGCAGGTACAAGCAAAGGGTGGACGCGGCTATGCGCCCCCATCGGCGTTAGCTCCGCAGTGATGATGATTATTATTAATATCATTAATGTTATTATTATCATTATCATTATTTATATGATGATTATTAATAAAGTAACAAAAATGACTTTCATAATATTGATAATAATTTTAATAATGACAACAGTAATAATGATAATAACAATGCTAGTAATGATAATAAAAAAGGTAAAGATAACGGTAATGATTATGATAATGGTAGTATCAATTTCAATGATAATAATAATAAAGATAATGAAGATAACAGTAATAATGACGTTGGTGACAATAACAGTAATAAAGATAATATCAGGACTCGAACCTTGCCTACTCCAGGTATGAACCCGGAGGACTGCTGCCAAACCACCCATACCACACGACCAACAAAGAAGAGTGTGCAATTAGGATGTAACTAACTCCATAGACATTAGCTATCCAATCGTACTAGAGTATTGAGAGCGAAGTTTTACACACATTCCTCATGGTATTTTGATCATTATTATTATTATTCATTATTATTATTATCATGATCATTATTAATCATTATTATTACCATTGTCATTATTATCATTATTATTTTCATTATTATCATTGGCATTATCATTATCAATATTGTCATTATCATGATTATTATTTTTTTATTATTATTTATTTCAATCAAAGTTATCATTATCATTGTAATTATCAAAATCATCATTATTATTTTCCTTTTTACTAGTATCATTATTACTATTATTATTATTATTATTATTATTATTATTATTATTCCTATCCTCATCATTACCATTAGTATATCTATTATTGGTATTAATATATTTTTTTTAACATTGATATTATTATTATCATTACAATTAGTGTCATCATCATCGTCATTATTACTATACCACCATTATTATCATAATTATTGATACTAATACTGTCATTCCCATTGTTATTACCATTATCATTATCTTTCTTATAAGGTTTGTTATTACCAATATTATCATTATCAATATTGTTGACATTATTATCATTATTATCTTGGAACTCATTATTATTTTTCCTTACATTATCACTTTTGCTATTATTGTTATTACTATTCTTCTTATTTCTTTTATTCGTGTTTTTATTTTATTACTATTATTACTATCATTGTTAACACCATCATAATCAACTTTATTTTTGTCTATATTATTACTGTTATTATTATTGGCATGGTTGTTAATTTTGTAACATTATTATTATTGGCATGGTTGTTATTTTTTTATCATTATTATTGTTATGCTATTATTATTTATTATGATGTTATTATTATTATTATTATCATTGTCATTATTGTTATCATTATTATTATTATTATTATAGTTATTACTATAGTTATTATATTCAGTGTTATTATTATTGGCGTTATTATTAGTGTTATCGTTATTATCATTATCATTATCATTATTATTATTATCATCATCATCATCATCATCATCATCATCATCATCATCATCATCATCATCATCATCATCATCATCATCATCATCATCATCATCATCATCATTACTATTGTTATTACTATCACTATTACATTCATCATTATTATCATCATCATCATTACCTTTATTATCATCAATATTATCATTGTCATTATTGTTAAAATTGATATTGGTAAAATATATATTATTATTATTATCATCAATATTGTTATAGCAAAAATAATAATAATAATATTTGTTATTTAATTCTTACTGCTGTGGTCATTATTAACGCCATTACCATACTGATACCCTTTATCACTGCAATCATTATCACTATAGTTATCATTATCCTCATTTCTGATCTTATCAATGTCTCTGTTATAATCCATAATAATAGTATATATATTATAGGCATTATTATTATCACTGTAATTATGATTATCATTTCATTATTATATATTTTTATATTATTTTCATTAATATTATTATTATTATTATCATTATCATTACAAATAATGTTACTATAATTATTATATTCATTTTTTTCATTAGTTATCATCATCATCATAATTATTAATATTGTTATTGTTATTCTTAATCTTACCATCATCTTTATCATAATTATTATTATTATAATCATTATTTTTGTTGTTACTGTTATTTCCATTATTGTCAATATTATTATTATCATTATCGTTGATATGATAATTATTATGATGGTAATCATTATTATCATTACTGTTATTATAATTGTTATCATTAACATAATTATCTTAGCATTATTACTAATATCATCAATACTATCGTTATTGCTTTTATCATCATTCTTTGTATCTTTTCATTGTTATTATTACTGTTATTATTATTATCATTATTATCATTATTGTTATTATTATCATTAGTATTAGTATTAGCATTATCATCATTATTATTATGATTAACATTATCACCATTGTTATTATTATAACTACTGTCATTATAATTATCATTATCATCATCATCATCATTATTATTATTATAATTATTGTTATCATTATCATGGTGATGATGATGATTATTATTATTATCATTATTGATATTATAATTTCGATTGTTATTATTATCATTATTGATATTATTAATGTAATTTTGTTTTTCGTGACATTATTATCTTGATTTAATGATTATTAACCTTTTTGTTAAATTTATCAATTCCATAATAATCTTGATATATAATAATAATTATTAGTATCATCAATTTTATTATTGTTAATAAGATTATTGTGTTTATTATCATTATCAGTATCATCATTATTAACATATCATTATCGTCATTATCATTATTATCATCAATATCATTATTATTATCATTTCTGTTACCAATATCATAACATAAATTATCATCATCATCATTTTGAATAGTATTGCTATGGTCATTATTATTATTATCATTATCATTATCATTATCATTATTTTTTATTGTCATTAGTATTAATACCATCACCAACAACACCATCATCACTATTATCTATATCATCAATTCTATACCTATTATTGCTGTTTATGTCTTCACCATCATTAACCTTGCCAAATAGTAAGATTTATATTTTTCTCTATTATTTATCTGTCTGTATCTCTAGCTACCTATCTGTCTGTTTATCTGTGTATACGTGATATATCTTTTTTTAGAGAGAGAGTGCGATATAATATTTAAATTTCGTTTGCAAGAGAAAAAAATCACATGACACTATCAACTGTTTTTTTTTTCCAGCCTTGTTGTAAAGAACTGTCCTCGATCTTAGTTGACTGCCGAAGTATTTCATAATCTAAATTATCCCTATACTGATATGCTGCATTACGGAAAAGCAGAAGATAACGTTTGTTATTTATCCCCATCTCAAAATTACAAATCAAATGATGATAATTTATTGAAAGGAACAGAAATCCTCTATGCATTTAGCAATTTGCAGTCATGCTTTTCCTTCGCTTGTTAGCTCTGGCTTCGAATGTCATGAAAATATCACTTTTTTATAAAATTATGATTGAAATCATATATCATTTTACACTTCCATGTGTAATTATGCATTCACTGAAATCAAAACGACTTTGCATATTGATGCGGTATAGCTTATGTAATAAGCTTTAGAACATACAAACATATTCAATAAACAGAACATGAATCTGTCTAGATATTGCCTCTTTTAAATACTATATGTAACAAAGCGATAGCGTACATTACTTGAAAATTAATAAACCTTATTTTACACGTTTTCTTCATGTATTAATAGCTCGACTCAGTTAAATTATGGCGGAGGCAATCGAATGTGTATTTTAAAATACCACATCTTATCATTAGCCTGTAAAGGTTAATGAAAATCTTTGGCTTAGGATTCTTTTCTCAGATATGTATTTTTTCTACTCTAGTCTTTTTCTCTCCTCCCTCTCTCTCGCTCCCTGCTTGACTGTCTGACTCTAATCAGTACTCATTAAAAAAAAAAAACTATACTGAATCTTGAAGACCTTTTGCCTTCTCATGTATTGGATTTCCACATGAGCGTTTTCACTAAAAGAAATTATTAGATTTCGACATCATAATTCTTCTACAAAACACATCTAATCTGCCTGCGTTCCTTGAAAATACAAGAGGCTAAAACCAATTAAACCTCACACAAAAGAATCAACAACAACAGCAGGGAATTCCTTTTGCTAAATATAAGTTGCGCCATCTGGAATAACTCATAACAAGTAATCAAGTATTTGCATATAAATGACAAGGAAACTCAGAACTCCAGTCTCCTGTGGATTATTTGTCTCTGGCAAGTCTCCAGCTCTCAGTGTTTCTATGATATGCCTTTGGGAAGCAGGCAATTGTACTTTGTCAAATTTGGAACCAGGATTTCATATTATGTACTCTCTCAAATCCACTTTTCTGGAGGTCACAAAAATAAGCAAGTTTGGCTGGGTTCGTTTTAGAGCAATAATTCATAAGCATGAGAGTGAAACACGGTTGTATGAAATTTATCATTTGCATTTGAAGTTTCGTATTCCAAACACATTAACAGTCATACATAAATATATTCATACTTACATATATGAAAATAGATAGACGTGCATATATACATATATATGTGTATCTGTATGTATGTATATGTGTGTGTGTGTGTGTGTGTGTGTGTGTGTGTGTGTGTGTGTATAAATGTAATATGTGACTGGTATATCTATATATGTATTATGTTAAGTCGTATAATATATGTATTAATTATATATATAATTATATATATATATATTAATAGTATCTATAAATATATATATATATATAAATGTATATTATATATCTATATATCCTATATATATAAATGTGTGTGTGTGTGTGTGTGGTTGGTGTGATGGTGTATGTGGTGTATGTGTATGTGTGTATACACACATACATCGCACATATATATATGTATTGTGTATATTATGTATTATTTTATTATATTATATAATATATATATATTATATATATATACTATATATTCATATATGTATATATATATATCTAATATATTATATATATATATATTAGTATAGTATAATAATATATATATATTATATATATATATACATATATATATATATATAAATATTATACACACATACGTGTGTGTGTGTGTGCGCTGTGTGGTGTGGTATATAATAAGATAGTATATTGATTATATATAATATCCCTCGGGTGGTATTTACAATAGTTATAACATAATATTGGTATATATCGTATATGTTATA
>NW_020868790.1:638344-640844 GCF_003789085.1 Penaeus vannamei
CGGTCGAGCGGGCGTAGAGGAGGATCGAGGTCGAGGCAGCTTCTTTGGGAGGAACGGCCAACTTCACTTTGCACGTGCTCGTGATTTCCCAAACTGCCATCGCCAAAAACCTGTGCAATGCCTTGGGGTCCTTGAGCGTCTCCGTAACAGGCCGACGGAGAGAGTAGATCTCAGTGTAGGGCAGGATGAGGACGGGCAATGGAGAGGTCTCTTCAGGAGTAGTCGTGGTAGAAGTGTACGCCGCGCCCTGGATAACGTGACACCGAGGGTAGTCATATTTCGAGAACGAACGACGTAGGACAGGGGTGGGCAATTAATTTTCACAAGGGGCCACACGAGAAACTTTATTCTGCTTAACTTTCTTCCATTGCAAAATGCAAATTATATATCTAGTACATTATATATTTAATAAATTATATATTTAATAGATATATATTCAATAAATTATATATTTAATAGATTATATATTTGATATATTATATATCTAATGAACTATAAATTTACTAAATTAAATATTTAGTCCATATAATATATATATATATATATATATATATATATATATATATATATATATATATATATATATATATATATATATATGTATATATATATATATATATATATATATATATATATATATATATATATATATATATATATATATATATCAGTGTTACCGATACATACAATTTTCGTCTGCTATGCAAATATTTGAGGCGCGGGAAGTAACACCCGCAGATTTGCGGACCGCAGCACGTACTCATGCGTGCAAAATGTTCGCAAAAATGTATTTTACGTTTTTTTCATAGTAAATGGCTTTGATATTTGCATAATAAATAATGATTTCCTATGGTTTGAATCAATTATTCTACAAATAATTTGATGAAAAATATGTGCCTATTTTCACACCACGTTTGTATTTTCAAGAAGCTATTGAGACTTAGCTATGGAAACATGCCCCTCTTTGAGTTCTAGAGATCGACACCAACTGTAAGTACTAATATCAAATGTAGTGGAATTACCATACTCAAATGTATTTGTCATTCTGTACACTTGTGCTCCTCCCAAGCCGCCAAATGTCTTCCTCGCAAATGTGAAGATCTTGTGAGGAATATACACAACCATTTATCCCATAGCGCCAAAAGAATTCATATATTCAAAGAATTTTTGTGATGTAAAACCTCACAAATTACTACAAGTGTACCAGACAAGGTGGTTATCATACCATGCGGCTGTAAAAAGGTTGCTGGAACAGTGGGAGCCTCTCAAACTGTATTTCTTTAATATCAGGGCAGAGGAAAGACTGTGCAACAATAAGCATATTGGACACAATGAACGAACCATCTACAAAACTCTATTATACTTTTCTTAATTGAATTTTGCCTAAATTCAACCAGCTCAACCTCCTCTTCCAACAGCAAGGACCAACCATCCAAGTCCTACACAAAAAGTGCCATGAACTCTACACAGATTTGTTGTGATACTTTATAAAGAGAAATGAAATAAATAAGGCAGACGATAGAACATCCACTGATATTGAGAACGATTCAAATCATCTTCCATTTTACCAGATGTATCTTGGATCAGAAATGCACTGCCTCATACAATCAGAGGAATACAGACACAACCAAGATTTGCTAGAGAATGTATTCAGCACCTGCAAACAATTTCTCATCATAGCTTGCTAAGAAATGAAAAAAAGGTTCCCTCTTGCAAACAAGCAAATTCAAATGTGCCACATTTTTGTCCCCAAAAACTTTCTGGATGAAGGATCTAGTGTCAATGCCATCTCTGAGAGACCTTGTCACTGCTTTTCCGAGGATATCTACTAATCCACAACATCTGGATAATGAATGGAGAGCAGTAGACCATAATCTAAATCCGGAAGAAATGAAGAATATTATAAACCCGGAAACATTTTTTACAGCAATCGGTACCCTTCGGGATGAGCTCGGACATTGCATGTTCGAAACCATTTCCGAATTTGCTCTACAAATATTAAGTTTACCTACATCTACTGTTGTAGTAGAAAGGTTATTCTCGAAGGTAAACTTGTTGAAATCAAAGATCAGAAATAAAATATCAACTTCTACTCTCACATCCCTCATATTATCTTCTGAAATGATAAAAGTTGCAGGAGGATGTGTCAAGTTTAAACCACATCTGCAATTGGTTAGATTTATAAAAAGAAACAAACTGTATAAAAGTTTTTATTGTTTTGTTTTCAAACTGAATTGTAAATAATATAATATATATATATATATATATATATATATATATATATATATATATATATATATATATATAATATATAATATATATATTATATATATGTATATATATATATATATATTATATATATATATATATATATATATATATATATATATATATATATATATATATATATATATGCAGTTGTTTTCTAAAATACATTGTCTTATTTTGATGTATGAAGTTTTTTTTTTTTTTTTTAATTACCATCATTTTTGTGTACGTA
>NW_020868790.1:648344-650844 GCF_003789085.1 Penaeus vannamei
ATCTCTCTCTTTTCCTTTCCCCCTTTCTATCTCCTCTTCCGTCTGCTTTTCAAGCGTCTTCCTTGCCCTTTCCATCTCCCTTTCTCTTTTCCTTATCCCCTCTCGTCATCAGCCTGTCTCTCACCCTCCTCTCCATCCCTGACTTTCCCTCCCCGTTTTCTCTTCTCACTCTTTGTTTCTTGTCTCTATCTTATTTTCCTTTCCCCTCCCTTCTCTGACTCGCAAACTCTCCTCCATTCGTCTTTCAATTTCTACACCTTTTTCTACTTCTTAGCATTCCTCTTCTCTTTTTTCTCAACCTATTATCTTGTCCCTTTTCTTAACCTCACTCCATTCCCTTCTTTCGTTATATTTACAACTCTCCTACATCCTCTTTTCTTCCCATTTAGTCCTTCTCTATCTCATCCATTCTATTTCCACTTTCTCTCTCTCTCCTCTCTCTCTCTCTCTCCAAGTTATATACATGTTTTTCTCCTACTCCGTTCTCTTCTTCCTTTCTCTCCCTCCCCCTTTCTCCTCCTTCCCTTTCCTCCTCCCCTCCCCCTTTCTCCCTCCACCTCCCCCTTTCTCCCTCCCCTCCTCTTTCCCTCCCCCAACCTCTCTCGGATCCTTCCCCAATCCTAATCCCCAGACCACTCCCTGCCCCCCTCCACCCCCCCCCCTCCCCAAATTTCCCCAACGCGCCAATTCATTTGCTCCGAAGTTCATCACTGCCCATATCACGCGCCTTCTCTCCATTCATCAATCACGCCGCCCAACACTTAGTGGTTTCCTTCCCTATCAGCCCGTACTACACGGCTCTTCCATCAAGCCGGTCTTCAAATCCCGCGTCATCAATTTCTTGCTTGTCACGTTAACCCTAACCCTCCTGTCGAAGCTGCTGACACTCTCCTACCCCGCTGCGATGTTGATCATCCTCCCCCCAACCCCCTTTCCCCCCATCGCTGTTGCTGATATTCTTCTCTCCCTCCCCCTCCCCCCGGACCTCCCCAACCCCCATCCTCTAAGGACACTCGCCTTATCCTTTGGCGTTCTCGAGGTCGCGGAAAATGACCTGGGTTCGTCTTGGCTTTCTGGGGGGCGGCTTTCCTCGTGCAATCGTTAGTTCTTTTCTCGTTTTATTGATTTCTCCTTTATATTTCTACCTTTTTTCATTTTTTTCCTTTGTCTTGAATTTAATTACTTTCGCTCTAGAACATTCCACGATATACCTGTCTTGATAATCACTCATAAATACTATCCATAGTAATTGATAGATATCACTTTCCTAACGTATAATCCTCTTTCTTTCTTCTTCCTTCCTCCAATTCAATCCTTTACATCCTTTTTAGTGCTATTATACTCTGTCTCCTTTCCTCTCTCCTACCAGTCCTTCCATCTTTTATCTTGCTTTCCCTCTCCCCTTTTTTCATCCTCACATCGCCCTCCCCTTTTCTTTCTAGATTATCTCATCATTTCTTATTCATTCCCATCCATTGTCCCTGATTTGTACATTTTCTTCCCAACCTTACACAAAAATATATGTTATTCCTTTCTCCCAATTTTCCTTCCTCGAATCATTCCATTTCCTCTTCTCTTTTTCCTGCCGCTTTCCCATCCATTGTCACTTGTTTTTCCTCCAATTTACACTCCTTTACGAACACATGTATGCGTATCTACTCTCTCCTATTCTTCCTGTTCTCTTCTTCCTTGAATCACTCCATCTGTCTTTAATAATAGTAAAAAAAATCTCTTGACAGTGTACCTCATTCCTCTATGTATGTTTAATCTCCGACAAACACATTTCCTCCATGTGCCGTACGTGAGCTGCCGTCTCCCTTTTCTCTTCTCTGCAGTTAGTTTTTCCGTTCTTGGTTCATTATCGTTTTCCTCTCTCTCTTTCACTTTTATTTTCAACCCCTTCTCTCTCTCTCTTCATCTGTTTCTCTCCCTCTCTCCCTCTCTCTCTCTCTCTCTCTCTCTCTCTATCTCTCTCTCTTCTCTCTCTCTCTCTCTCTCTCTCTCTCTCTCTCTCTCTCTCTCTCTCTCTCTCTCTCTCTCTCTCTCGATTCAATCCTTTACAGCATTTTCTTTTTAGTGCTGTTATACTCTATCTCCTTTCCTCTCTCCTACCAGTCCTTCCATCTTTTATCTTGCTTTCCATCTCCCCTTTTTTCATCCTCACATCGCCATCCCCTTTTCTTTCTAGTTTATCTCATCATTTCTTATTCATTCCCATCCATTGTCCCCTGATTTTACATTTTCTTCCCAACCTCCGTACACAAAAAATATATGTGTATCTTCCTTTCTCCCAATTTTCCTTCCTCCAATCATTCCATTTCCTCTTCTCTTTTTCCTGTCTCTTTCCCATCCATTGTCACTTGTTTTTCCTCCAATTTACACTCCTTTACGAACACATGTATGCGTATCTACTCTCTCCTATTCTTCCTGTTCTCTTCTTCCTTGAATCACTCCATCTGTCTTTAATAATAGTAAAAAAAAATCTTGACAGTGTACCTCA
>NW_020868790.1:660844-668281 GCF_003789085.1 Penaeus vannamei
ATATGCATACATACATATTTATAATACACACACACATATATATCATATAAGCATATATACATATATATAACACACACACACATATATACTATAGGAAGTATAAAAAGGGAGAAGAATAAACAAAGCCTTTCTTTTCTCCGCTAGGGCAATAAGGTCACTGATGCAATGAAAATATTCACACTTGAAAAATTACATAAAGAATAAATAAACAATGATGATAATGACGATGATGATGATAATGTAAGCGTCAAAAAGTTTAAGTTGTCCTGATCTCGCAATGCCAATGTATTCGTTTAAAAATTACTGGATCCGGATATTGTTCTGGATTACCGCCAAAATTTAATACCATTTGTCTTGGGCTATGACACACCTCTGGTAAAGAATTCATAGAAATTTGTTCTTAAGTTTTTATCCTGCTAATCCTGCTATCCAAACTAACCAAAGTTACCTAAATCATAACCTCCTTGGCGGAGGTAATGATAAATGAAAGGATATTGATAGTAATAAAATGATGATGATGATGATGATGATGATGATGATGATGATGATGATAATAATATGATAATGATAATAAGATAATAATAATTATAATAATTATAATGTTGATGATTTAGGCATTAATTCAAATACTTTATTCCATTAATTACAATGGGTATTCTCTTTACATATAAGGTGTTTACACAATGCAATAGGGTGCTAAGAACATAGATATTATACAATGCTTGTGGAACAAAAATACACATAACAATAATACCATATGTGATTGAAATATCGTGCTGGGCTTGATGTTTATGCGCCTGATGTCATTGATATTTCAGTAGATGTTCTTTCACTTTTGTTTTAAATGTCTTTTGGTTGGAAATATTTCTTACATTTTCGGGTAATTGGTTCCAAGTCACCAGTCCTCGGATTAGCATATTTCTTGCCCCGGTTTCTGTATTTGATCTCTTGATATATAGGCAGTTGTTTTGCCTTGTTTGGACACCCGTTGTGTTACCTGTTGTCCGTATAGGTAATAGCCAATGTGGGTAAATTCCCTGTATAATTTTATGGATTAGAATGCATGTGTCATAGTTGTATTTCTGTTGCACTTTTAGCCATTTTAGTGTGTTGATATGTGGTGTGATGTGGTCATATTTATTTATATTTCCTAGTGCTACTCTTGCTGCAAAGTTCTGTAGTTTCTGTGTCCTTTGTATTTGTGTTTTATTTGTGGAGCCCCAGATGTTTAGGCAGTAATTGATTATACTAAGTGCTAGTGTTTGTATAACAATAATTCTTGTTTCTGTGGGTATTTTATTTTTTATGTGATTTAAGTATATCAGAGTGCCCATTACTTTCCTGTAGATGTGGTCAATGTGTGTCTCAAATGTCATGTATCTGTCTATGTAAACTCCTAGATTTTTTACTGTTGTGCTGGGTTTGATGTAGCAGCCCTGGAATTCTATCATTGTATCTGTGGGTATTTTTGCAATGTTCTGACGGCTGCCTATGAAAATACATTGTGTTTTCTGTGGATTTAGTTTCAGACCATTTATTTCAAAGTATTGTTTTGCTTCTGTTAGGGTTTGTTTAGCTTTCCCTATTAACTCATTTAAATTGTTAACAGAGGCAGCGTGGAGAAATTGAGAGTCATCAGCGTACTGAATAAGAAGACAGTCTTTTGCAATTGATGACAGATCATTGATGAAAATAGTGAATAAGATTGGGCCTAGGATGGAGCCTTGTGGAACACCGAACGAAACTTGTTTCTTTGATGATACTTTTTCATGAATTTTGACTGATTGAGTTCTCGCGGACAAGTAATCTTTAAACCAAAAGTTATCAATTCCGTGATTTGTAAGTTTGTTGAGAAGGATTTCGTGGCTGATGCTGTCAAAGGCCTTAGATAAGTCACACAAAGTGAGCAGATTTATCTGGTTGTTGTCTATGTTGTTATAAATTTCGTTTGTGATTTTTAGTAACGCTGTTTCGGTTGATAATTTACTTCTAAACCCGTGTTGCGTGTTTGATATAAGGTTGTTCTCTTCCAAAAATGCTGTTAATTGGTTCGCGACTATTTTCTCGAGTACTTTAGATATTACCGGCAGTATTGTGATGGGTCGATAATTATTTATTTCGTCTGTATCACCGGATTTGTAAATAGGTGTGATGATACCATGTTCCCAAAGTGATGGGTAGACACCGGTGACTATGGATGTATTAATGATGACTGTCAGATAGTATGCATTAGGGGTAATTGATGCAATCATTTAAAAAATCCCTTGATACGGATCAAAATTTAATGACATCTAAGTAGAGCTAAGGCACACCTGCTCTGGTAATTTATTTATTTATTTTTTATTTTTTTTTTTATTTTTTATTTTATTATTATTTTTTTTTTTTTTTTTACTTTTTGAGTCATCTTGCTAACCAACGACACGGAAAGAAACAAAGTAACTAACCAACGCTAGCCAAACATAAGCTCCTTGGTAAGAAGTGAGGAAGCAGAGTGTGAAGATTCATGGGTAGGGATAGAAGATTGAGGGTTTGGAGGTTTGAAGACGAATGTTATGGTGAGAATGTTGGTGGGCACAGGAAGTCAGAGAATTCATGTAGTACTCAAACATAAGATAAATAAATAAATAAAATCTCGGGACTCGACTATTTCCTTCAAGCGAACAATTAATAGCTCTGTTAAAATATATTCATCCATGCTTCTTGATAAGTAGCCTTGACCCTCAGACGATTAATAGAACTGAAATACGACCGTCAAAAATGATTGACACCAATGCCTCATATTATAATCAAAGGACTGTAAACGCTGTTCAGAGAGATGAACAGAAATACGCAAAACTTCAGAAGACTAATGGAAGATCCTTGTTAATTGGCATAAAAAAACTAACAATATACCCAATAAAAGCAAAAACAATATTCTAAATATTTATGTAAAAGACAAATACATAACATTTTAATAGCTTCTTCAAGAGTACAATACGACATTAAAGTAGGCAAAAAAAAAAAAAAAAAAAAAATGCGCATAGTGTCGCATGATAAATGAAGACGGCACTTCCAAAGCCTACCGTCGCCTCACGAAATTTAAAGGCTTCTTCTGAATCTATAAATCTGCCCCGAAGGTCAGTCACCTTTTTCACTGCGTCGGCGTCCACTTCTGATCATATATAAATCCCTTTCAGCGGACTGCAGTGTGAAGAAAGGCAGATTTTTACGCGGATGGACGAAATTATTATTTCGTGGTATTATATTTCTCTAGTTTTATGATTTACATTTTAAAATGGCATTGGGATGAAAACTGATGATAATTATAATTATATATATATATATATATATATATATATATATATATATATATATATATATATATATTATATATATATATATATATATATATATATATATATATATATATATATATATATATATATATATATATATATATATATATTATATATATATATATATATATATATATATATATATAATATATATATATATATATATATATTATATATGTATATATATACTGATCTACAGATTGATATATAATACATATATATATATATATATATATATATATATATATATATATATATATATATATATAATATATATATATATATATATATATATATATATATATATATATATATATATATATATACATATATACATATATATATATATATATATATATATATATATATATATATATATATATATATATATATATATATATATATATATATACTGATACAGATTGATATATACACATTATATATATATATATATATATATATATATATATATATATATATATATATATATATATATATATATATATATATATATGGGTGGGTGCTTCATGCGCAGGGTGGTGTGAAGCAATGGTGTGGTAGCCTAGATAGTGTTAAGTGCTTGCATGCCTTCTCGCTTGCAGCTGCCACTGCTGGCTAGCCTTGTGCGAAAAAGGGAGCAGCGCTGCATAAGTCTCCCCTGCCAGTTCATAGCCTCTCCATCATCGAGACTTCTGTAGTGCCTCCTCGTGGCCACCTATGGAAACTGGCACCTTGCGGTCCCAGGCTGAACTGTAGGGGATCTCGGAGCAGCAGAAGGCCCCAGAGGTACAGGGTCATGGCCCACCGGCGTGTGGACACGCCCTGGCCCTGTACTAACTCCTGCCCTTAAGCCCCCTGGGGTCAATGGGAGGCTCGGGGGAGGTGGGCCTTGCCAGTCCTCCTCCCCCCAGAGAATAACCCACTGGCAGTGTCACACTTAATTGGAAATGCTGGGGGGAGGGGTAATGTCCCTCCTACCCAGCGAGAGAGGCGGGCTGCGGGCCCTGTTGGAAGGGTGGCTGCTGGGGCGCGGAATAGGAATGGGAGCTCCTCGTCCTGCCTGCGTTCTGGCAGCCGCCAGCCCAATATGAAAATTGTGGGGCACAGCCCTAGGGAACCCCACAGGTGGATGAAGGGTCCCGCAGCCTGCCGCCTTTTATGTGGGGCAGCGTCGGCAGGGGTGACAGAGGTGGCGTCCACCAGGAGCGACTACCCGAGGGTTAACCTCAGGCGGGAAGTCAGGGTGGAGGCTTGGAACGTCCGCTCTTTACGTCAGGATGATCGGTTGCCCCTGCTATGGAGGGAACTGGGGAGGATGAGAGTAGGGGTGGCTGCTCTCTCGGAGGTGAGAAGACCTGGCAGCAGCACGACCAGTGTAGGTGGCTACACCTATTACTGGTCAGGCCGCAGCAATGGTCACCATCTCCAGGGAGTAGCCATAGCTGTCTCCGGTAGGCTCCATCCCTCGGTGGTAGAGGTCATTCCAGTCGATAAGTGTATAATGGTAATGAGACTGAAGCTGTCTTTTAGCTTCATGTCTCTTATTGCTGTGTACGCTCCTACTGATGTTTGTAAACTTGATGTGAAAGAGATGTTCTATGCCAAACTTGCATCTGTGGCAGACAGTTGTCCCCGGCAAGATATTCATATTGTTCTGGGTGACTTCAATGCGGTATCTGGCTGCAATCGAGCTGGCTATGAGATGTCAGTCGGTCCTCATGGTTCAGTTGATATCGGGAACGAGAATTCCCTCCTTTTCCGGGATTTTGCTAGATCCCAGAAATTGAGGATTTCTGGCTCCTGGTACCAGCGCCCAGACCCACATCGTTGGACATGGTACAGCGATGCGGGTAATGCAGTCAAGGAGATCGACCACATTCTCGTTAGCACTCGTTGGAGGATCCTCCAGAACTTCAGGGTGTATAGGAGTGCTGAATTCTGTGGTACTGACCATAGATTGGTTGTGGCTACCCTCCGGGTACACTTCAAAACTCCCCAGCAGCCCAATGACCACCCTAAGGTGTTTCATCTGGACAGGCTGAAGGAGAGGGAGTGTGCTCGGAGGTTTGCTGAGACAATCTCTGATCGGTTCACAGCGCTTGACAATCTGATGGACCCTGTACTTCTGTGGGACACCTTCAAGCGTGAAACGCTTGATGCAGCCCAAGAATCGATTGGAGAACGCCCGAGAGCAAGACAGAATTCAATCTCTCAGGAGACACTAGAAGCCACTGATACTTACCGTGCGGTTTGTCTGGCAGGGGATCGGGATTTACACCGTTCTCAGGTGTGCAGAACACGGTCTCTGTTAAGAAGGGACAAGGAACAGTTTATCAGGAATCTTGCTGAGGAGGTTGAAGGCCATTTCTTAGTAAATGACCTTCGTCCTGCATACCAAGCCCTGAGAAAACTGAACTCCAAGCCCTCTTCACAGGTGGCTGCAGTTCGCTTAATGGGTGGCCAGATCGTCTCAGATCCTGTTGCGGTGAGGGAGCGTTGGGCTGAGTACTTTGAGCAGTTGTATCAGGTTGACCCTCCAACAGTTAACTTGGATGTGGGTAGTGCCGTGATTCCGCTGCCGGACCCACCCATTATCTCCAAGCTGAAGAGTGGTAAAGCAGCAGGTATTTGCGGCATCTCAGCTGAACTGTTAAAAGCTGGTGGTGAACCTATGATGCGGGGATTGCATGTTGTCCTGGCTGCCATTTGGCAGTCCGGTATCGTTCCCTCTGACCTGTTGAGGGGTGTGGCCATCCCTCTCTGGAAGGGGAAGGGGGGCCGATGGGATTGCAGCAATCACCGCGGCATCACATTGCTCAGTGTACCAGGCAAGGTTCTTGCTCGCATCCTTGTGAGGCGTATTAGAGACCATCTACTAAGGCATCAGAGGCCAGAGCAATACGGATTCACTCCTGGTAAGTCCACAATAAACCGTATCCTTGCGCTTTGAGTCATTGTAGAGCGCCGTCATGAGTTCGGACGTGGGCTGCTTGCAGCCTACATCGACCTCAAGAAGGCGTTCGATACAGTGCATTGGGAATCACTCTGGGAGATCCTGAGACTGAGAGGAATTCCAACAAGGATTATTGAACTAATAGCAGACCTATATACTGGTACTGAAAGTGCTGTAAAGTGTGGTGGGGGCCTGTTGAGCTTCTTTCCTGGCAGTTCAGGAGTGAGGCAAGGCTATGTTCTTGCACCAACCCTTTTCAACATTTTCATGGACTGGAGATTAGGCAGAGCTACTGTTCAAAGCCGTTGTGGAGTAACACTGGGCAATATTAAGGTTACAGACCCTGACTTTGCCGATGATGTTGCGATTCTGAGTCTTTGGAAACCTTAGTGGTGGCCCTCAATTCATTAAGTAATGAAGCGAAGCCCTTGGGTCTAGAGGTCACCTGGACCAAGACCAAAATCCTGGACTTTGGAGACTTGCTAGGAGAACCTGTTCAGTCAGTATGTGCTTGCGGCGAGGACATTGAAGTCACAGAGAGCTTTACATACCTTGGTAGTGCAGTTCATAACTCTGGGCTGTCAGACCATGAAGTCAGCAGATGGATTGGCCTGGCAGCAGGGGTCATAAACTCTCTTGACAAGAGTTTTTGGAGATGCCGGTACCTGTGCAGAAGGACCAAGCTACGGGTTTTCAGGGCCCTGGTAATGCCAGTTTTGCTCTACGGTAGTGAAACCTGGACATTATCCAGTGCACTGGAGTCTCGTCTTGATGCCTTTTGTAATAGGTCCTTGCGCCGGATCATGGGGTACTATTTGGCGGGACCATTGTGTCTAAACAACGGCTGCACCGTTGAGACTTGGCACAGGTGGAACCTTGTTAAACCTGCCCCACAATCCGGATCGCCCAAAACTCAGTGCTATTTAATTGGCCACCTGGGCTCGCTTTTTTCCACCAAGGCTTTTGATCCTGTTCATCAGGTTTTATCTCTGTAAGAGGGACAAAACCCCTGGGTTTTGGGAGGGAGGGCCTTGTGTGGGACGAACCTAGGGAAAGGTCCCGTGTGGCTTTTTGGGGGCAGGATTCGGATTACAAAAAAAAAACCTGGCCCGGGGGGGGGGGGAAAAAAAAAGAAAGGTTTTTTTTTTT
>NW_020868790.1:670881-673381 GCF_003789085.1 Penaeus vannamei
CTCTCTCTCTCTCTCTCTCTCTCTCTCTCTCTCTCTCTCTCTCTCTCTCTCTCCTCTCTTCCTCATCTCCTTTCCCTCTCCCTTTCTCCCTTCCATCTCTCCTTACTCTCTCCCTCTTTCTTCCTCACCTCCTTTCCCCCTCATTTTCCCCCTTTCTCCCTTCCACATATCCTCTCCGTCTCTCCTTCCACAGCTATCGGGACCAAGGATATGGGGGTTTCCGCGCAATAATTTCTATATGGAGAGAGAGAGAGAGAGAGAGAGAGAGAGAGAGAGAGAGAGAGAGAGAGAGAGAGAGAGAGGCAAAGAGAGAGAGAGAGAGAGAGAGAGAGAGAGGGAGAGATATGTTTGGTAACTAGACAGAGAGGAATTCACCGACACCGAAATCGTCGCGATCCACTTGGTGGACGTATTCCAGAAAATTACCAAAAAAGACAATCCCTTTACCTGTTGTCTTAACCTGTCCCGCCCTCACGCCCACGCAGTTGCAAATCCACGCAGTTGTAAGCCACTACGAGAGTTTACACTAGAGGTCCCTGTGTAAATAAATGTGTGTGTGTGTTGTTTTTTTCCTTTTTTGTTTTTGTTTTTGTCATCTTTCTCCCGCAAGCAAGCACTTGCCCCCCGGACGTCTTCTGCTGACAGGATCAGCTTCCGGCGTCTCAGAATCCCCTTGCTCTCCCTTTCCCTCGCTCGGCAGCGCCATCTGCAGCGGCCCTGGGCGAAGGAGGCCCTTCGCACGAGCGCCGCTCTCGGCTAACTGCCCGACGGGGAAGGGCACAGGATCGGCGCCATCTGCAGGTGACCCGAGACGAGGGGCGTCCTCGGCTAACTGTCATGTCACAGCGCCATCTGCGACGGCCCTCGGCGCGGGTCAGACTCTCGGCTAACCTACCTGATGGGAAGCGAAAGGAAAGGCGCCATCTGCAGCGTGACCAAGACGAGGGGCGTCCTCGGCTAACTGCAACAAGGTTAGTAGTGTTGCAGCGCCATCTGCGACGGCCCTCGGCGCGGGTCACGCTCTCGGCTAACCTGGAAGGAAGTGCGAGGCAGGATTCTTGATCCTTTGATATAAAATATGATTTAAGACTACGTCGTCTTTTCACCGATTCAGAATTGGGTGGGTAGGTAATTTGTATTACAGATCGGAATGGCGTTCACCTTAACCAATTAATTAATCAATTAAGGCGTTCACCTTAATCAATTAATTAATCAATTAAGGCGTTCACCTTAATCAATTAATTAATCAATTAAGGCGCAGATTGACTGGGCGAGAGAGGCTTGTCTCTCATCCCATTATTCGCCCCCCCCCCCTGATGCATCAGCGACACCGGAGTGCTCTTGTGGTCTTCCCCCCTGTTAGGATTCTCCTAATATCAATATCCTTGTACCAATCCGGATCTTGCTTCAACCGGATCTTCTTAGCCGACGCCTGCTCCGCCAAACGTCGCTTCCTCCCCTCCTCGAACCGGGCCAGCCTCTTGACCCTGATTTCATGGTACGTGAAGCACCCTTGGGGGATCTAGACGCATCTCATATCAATATGAGACACGATGGAATCCCTTATCCATCCGTAGGGCTCGGCCCATGAGGCGCCGGTTATCGCCGGAGCAGCCTGGACTTCCAGGGGGACTCCAGGGCGGGTCTCCTTCTTGGACTCTGGGGACTCCAGGGCGACCTGGGTCTCCTTCTCTCCACTGACTCCAGGGCGACTTCCTGGGTCTCCGGACTCCAGGGCGACTTCCTGGGTCTCCTTCTCGGACTCCACTTCTCGGACTCCAGGGCGACCTCCTGGGTCTCCTTCTCGGACTCCAGGGCGACTTCCTGGGTCTCCTTCTCGGACTCCAGGGCGACTTCCTGGGTCTCCTTCTCGGACTCCAGGGCGACCTCCTGGGCTTCTCGGACTCCAGGCGACTCGGACTCCTCCTTCTCGCGGCGGGCCAGGGCGCGGAGGCCGAGGACGGGCGGCGTTGACGAGGACGCCGACGAGGACGCCGACAACGGCGCTGGCCAGAGAACCGGCCGCGGTCGCCACCTGCGCGGTCATGGCCTCCGCCTCCAGAGCGAGGGCCTGCAGCCTCATCAACGACTCCTCGTTGCACTCCAACTGACGCTGGAGGACGACGAGTCGTGGCGTGTACGTGGTACACGCCACGTCCGCCGCCAGGTCGCACAGGAGGGCGGCGATGTCCTCGTCAGAGGAGAACCACCGCGGGATCCTGGCAATCGTTTCTTCGATCGCCACACGCTGCAGCTCGAGGGCGGCCTGCCTCTCGAGGGCGAGCTTATTCTCAAACCAAGTGAGAGACGCGAGCACGAGGGCCACGGAGGCCAATCCAACTAAAGCGAGGTATCTCCGCATCGGGATCCCGAGACATGTCGCCGGCGTGCCTCCTTTGGCCTCGGTAAGGGGCCATAGCGTAACTGCGGTGCGTGATTTCTGCGTGTGCGCGTGTGTAATGTGTGTGTGTGTGTGTGATATTTTAGCGTGTATGTGTGA
>NW_020868790.1:675881-688381 GCF_003789085.1 Penaeus vannamei
ATTTACTCATAGAATGTCCAAGCGCTTTGGCCGAGAATGATTATGGAAGAGACGTCATCACCAAGCGGTCCCAGTGAGGCAGCATCTTCATTTCCCATCACTTCATGGCCAGTGAAAGATTCGCCCGAGTACACTGTCCATGTCTCGTCGTTGAGGCTGTAGGGACTGCCGGCGTATCTCAGGGAGGTGGCCTGGAATAGTCAAGCATCATCAATCATCATTATCATCATTATCTCCGTCGCCCTCTGTCATCGTAGCATGGTTGTCGCATCATTATTATTTGATCTTTTTGTTTATATTGTAGATCACTGAAACTACCAAAACTAACAACAAATGAAAACTAAATATACAAGACAATATCATCTATTAGATCTTTTGTCACTTATAGTAGTAACTAAAACTACCAAAACTAACAATAAATAAAAATAAATACACGAGACAATATCATCACTTTTATTAAGGAGAGTTGGGGGGGGGGGGAGAATGGGAGGGGAGGTTAGGAAAAGACAGACTGGGATTTTTTAAGATATTTTGAGATTATTTCCGTTATTTGTTTCAACAACAACAAAAAAATGTCTCACCGTGTTAGCATACTGTGAAGGAACATTGCCAGAGAAGTCGATACCAGTTGCCCAGAACACCCAGCCTGACTGGTATGTGTTGTACTCGGCATGGTCATAGTACATCCACCTGTGTTGTGCGAATAAGAATGCGTTGTGCGAATGAGAATGCGTTGTGCGAATAAGAATGCGTTGTGCGAATAAGAATCAGGATATCTGCTGTGTGTGTGTGTGTGTGTGAGTACGTGCGGGTGTGTGTGTGTGTGTGTGTGTGTGTGTGTGTGTGTGTGTGAGTGAGTACGTGCGGGTGTGTGTGTGTATGTGTGTGTGTTGGGGCGTGTTTGTTGTTTTATTCACGGTTTTATATTTGTCAATCTATTATGATTATCATTCCATGGTGATGTTACTCTTTGTATAACAGCGATAATGATGATGATAATGATAATATGATGGTGATGATGATGATAAAAGGTAGCAAATACAATGATAACACATAATAGTAATGATAATGTAATAATAATAATAATCATGATAATAATAATAATAATAATAATAATAATAATAATAACAATTTTGATAATAATTATGATAATAGGAAAAACAATAATAATGATAATTTCATAGTGATGGTAATGATTATAATAATAACAATGATAATAATAATGAAAATAATGATAATGATAAGGATAATAACAATAGTGATAATGATATTATCAATAACAATAAAAATAATAATGGTAATGATGACAATGGTAATGACATCAATAATTATATAATAATAATGATAGCAATAGTAATTACAGTGACATAATAGAAAATAATAATGATAATGATAGTAATAATAATGATAATATGATGATAATAGTAATAATAATATCATGACAATGAGAATATAATAATGATGATAATTATATAATATAAAGAAAATGATAATATAATGATAATGATAATAATTATATAATAAGAATAACATAATGATAAATAATAACAATAAAGAAAAAAAACAACCACAGCAGCTGAAACATTTAGACACCGACTCACACTCCTGTCTCCCTGATGCTCTCGATGGTGTTGTCAAAGTGGTAAAGGCCGAGGTTGGGAACGTACTCGTTGAAGTCGTACCACTCCCCGTACAGGTTTTGGTCAGCATAGCAACGCGTTTCCGAGGAGTAGGAAGCCGTGCCAGGACGAGCGCCTGCGAGGAATGGGAGTGGAAGAGGAGGAGGCGTGAGGGAAGGAGCCCGAGAAGGAGACCCAGGAAGTCACCCTAGAGCCCGAGAAGGAGACCCAGGAAGTCGCCCAAGAGCCCGAGAAGGAGACCCAGGAAGAAGAGAAGGAGACCCAGGAAGTAGAGCCGAGAAGGAGACCCAGGAAGTCACCCTAGAGCCCGAGAAGGAGACCCAGGAAGTCACCCTAGAGCCCGAGAAGGAGACCCAGGAAGTCACCCCTGAGCCCGAGAAGGAGACCCAGGAAGTCATGAGACCCAGGAAGTCACCCTAGAGCCCGAGAAGGGACCCAGGAAGTCACCCTAGAGCCCCCAGGAAGACCCTAGAGCCCGAGAAGGACCAGGAAGTCACCCTGAAGAGACCCAGGAGACCCAGGAAGTCACCCTAGAGCCGAGAAGGAGACCAGGAAGTCACCCTAGAGCCCGAGAAGGAGGCCCAGGAAGTCACCCTAGAGCCCGAGAAGGAGACCCAGGAAGTCACCCTAGAGCCCGAGAAGGAGACTAAGGAGGTCTGAGGTCTTGTTTACATGGTTTTGGTTCGGGTTCTTTGTTATTGGACTATCTATCCTTCCTTCTCTAGTTGCTGGGGGGAGTTGCATCAGCATACATACAGTACACGCAGTCACACATACACACATATACATCATATTTTAAAGGTATATCGAGAATATATAGTAAAGAAATAGACAGCGGGAGCCTTATAAGATATTTTATCCATCACATGAAATCTCAAAGACAGACTGACCCAGTAGCACAAGCAGAAGCACAGTTGACTTGAGGACTCGCTCCATGATGAGGTAAAGGCTGCCTTTGAAGCGAAAGTGAGCCAAAGGGAGACAGAACAGCTGATATAGTCGCGTATCTAGTGTGTGTGTATGTGTGTATGTGCGTGTGTGAAAATGCGTATCTATTCCTTTTTTTTCTATACATTCAGTTCGATTTCATATATTTATGCGCGCACGTGTGTATTGTGCATGCGCCTGTGCTTGTGTTGTGTGTTCGTGTGCGTGTGTATCTTTCAATGTTCATAAAAAGCAACAACACTTTTTTTTTTAATTCTATCCTTATGTAAAATCGCATTCTTTCCTTCATCAAGGAATTCAATCGATCATCTTTCTCATAAAATATTCTAAATATACACATCTTATCACAGCATTCCCTCGCCAATTGACGACATACGTGACGATAGCGAGCAGTGGAGGTCGACTTGAGTGAGAGTGTCAACATCTGCAATTGTTCACTTTAAAAAAAAATGCTGTTGAGAAGGAAAAACCACTGTGCGGGTTTCAGCCTTATCAAATTATTTTTTCGATAGATGTTGCAACTCAGCAGCTGTTATAGGTTTATTTTTATTACAAGTGGCGTTCTTTCCATTCTATTATTTTTTTTTCCAACGAGTTAACTTTTACTATCTATTTTTTTTTAATCTGGTCAACACTTTCCATTTATTTTGCTGCTTTTCTTTTTTTTTATCTAATCAACTCTGTATGATAATTGTGTTGGTTGTTTTATGTTTTGTGTGTAGTTGAGAGCGAAACTAAGAATAAATATATTTTTTTCTTTCTTTCTTTCTTTTATTAATTATTTTTTTAAAAAGGTTTTAGTGTCACTTCAGACATGCGAACCGACACATTTTTACTCTTGTTTCAATCATGTTCCAATCATGTTCCAGTCATGTTCCAATCCTGCTTTATAGGATTTAACATCGGTTTGGTCTTGTACGAATAGCACTTGCACCGTATCATATATACATATATTTTCCTTTGATCAAATGGCATTGTAGTTTATTGCTTATTAAATAGCTATTAAATTCGTAAATGGTCTTAAACGGATCCTTATTTCCCTTACACATCACTATTTATATCAATCGATTAAAAGTTTGAACAATATTATGTATTTAAAGCTTTACGTGAACACGATAGCGGAACAACCACTTGTCTTTATGTGCCATGTTGTTCCTCATACCACGTGACCCGCATACTCATAGCTGGCCCTTTGCTGCACGTGAGCTTAAAGGGAAGTAGTGATATCAGTTCATAATGAAAAAATAGCGGCGGAACTGCAGCTGTCAAACGTTATTGGTGAAGAACATTTCCTACACTCATCCGTATCTATTTCTTTTTTCTACAAATTCATTTCGATTCCATCTGTTTACATCCGCACGTGTGTGAGCGTGTGTATGTATCGAGTGTTTTTTTGTGCATGCATTGCCTGTGTTTGGGTTGTCAAGCAAAGCCCATAATGGAGATTCACCGACGCGATGTATATCTCAACTGCACATCTTCATATATATGTCTATCAATACGATTCTTCTCGGAAGGAAAAGAGAGTATATATTCCCGTTATATCTACGCATCAACATTTTTTCTGAAAGTCTACGCCACATTTGACTAATTTTTTACCTCTTCCAATTTTTCTTCTCAGTTTATTTGTCTCTATCTCGCTTTTATTAATAGGATAACTTATTTATCTGTTTGTTCATAAATCTGTGTTATGCCTGATGTTTTTAGCATGTAAATGACTGTGGATAAAATAAGGTAGAGTAAGTAACGATATATCGACCAAAATACCATAATTGTATATGATGAACTTAAACGTCTAGATTTTCGCATGATATATTTTATTTTACTGTTTTGAATTTCAATCACACACATACACAAACACATTCACACAATCGGAGAGAGAGAGAGAGAGAGAGAAGAGAGAGAGAGAGAGAGAGAGAGAGAGAGAGAGAGAGAGAGAGAGAGAGAGAGAGAGAGAGAGAGAGAGAGAGAGAGAGAGAGTTCAATTCAAATACTTTATTCCATTAATTACAATGGGTATTCTCTTTACATATAAGATGTTTACACAATGCAATAGGGTGCTATGAACATAGATATTATACAATGCTTGTGGAACAAAATTACACATAACAATAATACCATATGGGATTGAAATATCGTGCTGGGCTTGATGTTTATGCGCCTGATGTCATTGATATTTCAGTAGATGTTCTTTCACTTTTGTTTTAAATGTCTTTTGGTTGGAAATATTTCTTACATTTTCGGGTAATTGGTTCCAAGTCACCAGTCCTCGGATTAGCATATTTCTTGCCCCGGTTTCTGTATTTGATCTACGTATCTCTTTCTCTCTCTCTCTCTCTCTCTCTCTCTCTCTCTCTCTCTCTCTCTCTCTCTCTCTCTCTCTCCTCTCTCTCTCTCTCTCTCTCTCTCTCTCTCTCTCTCTCTCTCTCTTTTGATGTATAGGCAGTTGTTTTGCCTTGTTTGGACACCCGTTGTGTTACCTGTTGTCCGTGTAGGTAATAGCCAATGTAGGTAAATTCCCTGTATAATTTTATGGATTAGAATGCATGTGTCATGGTTGTATTTCTGTTGCACTTTTAGCCATTTTAGTGTGTTGATATTGTGTGTGATGTGGTCATATTTATTTATATTTCCTAGTGCTACTCTTGCTGCAAAGTTCTGTAGTTTCTGTGTCCTTTGTATTTGTGTTTTATTTGTGGAGCCCCAGATGTTTAGGCAGTAATTGATTACACTAAGTGCTAGTGTTTGTATAATAATTCTTGTTTTTGTGGGTATTTTATTTTTGATGTGATTTAAGTATATCAGAGTGCCCATTACTTTCCTGTAGATGTGGTCAATGTGTGTCTCAAATGTCATATATCTGTCTATGTAAACTCCTAGATTTTTTACTGTTGTGCTGGAATTCTATCATTGTATCTATGGGTATTTTTGCAATGTTCTGACGGCTGCCTATGAAAATACATTGTGTTTTCTGTGGATTTAGCTTTAGACCATTTATTTCAAAGTATTGTTTTGCTTCTGTTAGGGTTTGTTTAGCTTTCCCTATTAACTCATTTAAATTGTTAACAGAGGCAGCGTGGAGAAATTGAGTCATCAGCGTACTGAATAAGAAGACAGTCTTTTGCAACTGATGACAGATCATTGATGAAAATAGTGAATAAGATTGGGCCTAGTGGAGCCTTGTGGAACACCGAACGAAACTTGTTTCTTTGATGATACTTTTTCATGAATTTTGACTGATTGAGTTCTCGCGGACAAGTAATCTTTAAACCAAAAGTTATCAATTCCGTGATTTGTAAGTTTGTTGAGAAGGATTTCGTGGCTGACGCTGTCAAAGGCCTTAGATAAGTCACACAAAGTGAGCAAATTTATCTGGTTGTTGTCTATGTTATGAATTTCGTTTGTGATTTTTAGTAACGCTGTTTCGGTTGATAATTTACTTCTAAAACTGTGTTGCGTGTTTGATATAAGGTTGTTCTCTTCCAAAAATGTTAATTGGTTCGCGACTATTTTCTCGAGTACTTTAGATATTACCGGCAGTATTGTGATGGGTCGATAATTATTTATTTCGTCTGTATCACCGGATTTGTAAATGGGTGTGATGATACCATGTTTCCAAAGTGATGGGTAGACACCGGTGACTATGGATGTATTAATGATGACTGTCAGATAGTATGCAATTGCTGGTAGACTATCATTTTTGAAACGCTGTGCAATGCCATCAGCTCCTACGGAATTTGTTTTTCTTAACTGTTTTACTGTTACTATAATTGTTTCTACTCCTACTGGTTGCGGTCTGAAAAAGTTTGTTTTAGGCCTTGTTTCATTTATGTTGCGTAGATTTGTGGAGGCGGTTGTCTGTTCGTAAGTGAGCCTACCGACTTCTGCAAAGAAGTTATTAAAGTATTCTCTATCATTTATGGAATTTGTGGAAATGTCTGTGTTTTGTTTCTTATTTGGCACTAGTGTCTTAACCAGTTTCCATGTTTCAGCAGAATCGTTTCTGCATTCATTGATCTTACTTTTGAAATAATTTGTTTTCGCACTATGAATAAGTGTTTTCACATTCCTTTTCTCGTGTTTATGTTCAGCCTGAAGGGTGGTGTCAGATCTGTTTATCTTGAGAGCTTTCTGAGTATTATTTCTATCATTTATGGCTCTTATGTTGTGTCATCTATCCAGGGGGCGGGAGGACGTTTTACTGTTTTAGTTTTAATGGGTGCGGAGGCGTTTATGCTATTTTTTATCACTTCTGTTAAAGTGGCAATTTGTGTGTCAACATTATCTGTTGCTAAAATATCTAATAGCGATGATTCGTTAGTTATATGTTCGCAGAGTAATTTAGGATCGTAATGGGTTAGATCACGAGAAGTTTTGGTGACTGGTTGTCGCTTTGGTTTTTCTATATTTAAGATCAAGGTTAAAAGCTCGTGGTCTGCAATTGGGCTTGGGATAACATCTGTGTGAAGAATAATATCGGGACTGTTTGTTATTATGACATCTAATATAGAACGAGGTAGTTACCCATGTAGGCTTGTTTACAAGTTGTTTTAATTTATTTTTGTTAATTATCCCAGTTAGTTTTGCATTTGATTTGTGAGAGAGAGAGAGATAGATAGATAGATAGATAGATAGATAGATAGATAGATAGATTGATTGATTGATTGGGGGGAATTTACTTTGTCCCCCCCCTTCATAGATTCAACACTAGTATTGGCAAAAGGGTATGAATGAGAATGAATATCATAATAATACAAGAGATCTATTTAACCAGTTTCAAATACATCTTCATCAGGAATACATGTATTTCTGACAAAGATATATTAGAAACCAGTCATATACACCTTTTGTATTGTGAAGATATTTATTATCATTCACACCTTTCTACATGTCAACATGAATACAGTGGATGAGCATTGGCAAAGCTCTAGTAAATTTGAAGAATGAACTTATGCTGAAGGACTTTCATGGTTGGTTAATCCCATTGAATCACTCTTGCTTCAATTTTATTTCTTATAGATGGATATATATAAAAGTAGAGTCTCACAGATGCATAATTTTTATCAGCGAAGTTGAAGAGTGCAGCCCCCTCCCTTGGTATAAATGAAAAAAAGGGTGCCTCTCCCATGCTTATTCAGTCCAGAGACTTCATTGAGACCCCTAAATTCCTTATGAACAAGAGGTTTTAATCAATCACCGTAACCTAGACAGCCAGCCAGAGATTTTAAGCCAACTGATTTCTCTCATCTTTCCTTATATCAACTAGCAATCAAAACAGGAGAAATTCGTAGCTTCACGGGGATTTGTATATTCAACATTAACAAAAGGTTATGAAAAGCACATCAACATTGCATAATTTATGTATAAAGTAATATACTTACAGAAGTTATAAACTTTTTCCTTCATTCAGCAGGTTACATCAACAAATAATAAAATATTTTGAAGGTTCAGAGTTTACAGGCATAAATGGAGCAGATTCTCTTTGGTTTCCTGAAGAATTGGCAACATTGTGGTTGAATATTTTCCTTTCTAGTGTTTGGTAAAATATAAACTGAAATATCTGTGATAGAATCCTTATTTACAACAAATCTACAATCAGAAAAAAGAAAAGAAAATGGAGAAAAAATTCTTATCTTAAGGGTAATGTAGGTTTGTTTTTCATTCTGTTACAAGGGTACAAATAAGGGTGCAGTATTTATCTTAAAAACAGAAAGAGAAAGAAAAATGTTCTGAGGGGGGGAAAAAGCCTTGTCTTCTATATGATGTAACTCAAAATCATGTCTCAAGATTGTTATCAATTCCAAAACTCATTAATAAAACTTTTCTAATCTATCGCTTAACTTCATAAAAATACAGTATGAAAAAAAAGTCATGCAATGTACATTCCAGACATAAGTACTGACGTGACATTATTTGCAATGAAATGACAACACTCAATACAAAAACACTTTCTTGTTCCATGACGAAACAACTTTGAGAAAAAAAATCCTAACTTACTGTGTAAAAAATCTAATTTTCTGATGAACTTTTATACCCTTTCTATTCATACAATTATCTAACACCCACCAAAAGGCCATAGATATTGGAAAAGAAAAAAAAAATGAGAATGCAAAATAAGTAGAACATATTTTTCAACAGTACGCAAACAATTCAGAACTTCGTTTTCGTAATATAAATGTCAAACATTACTTCTTCCTTGAGTTTTCCTTTCATATCATCAGCAGTTTGGCTGCCTGTACTTATGACACCAACCACAGATGTACACCAAATCAACAACACTTGGTCTAGTGCAGAACTCAAACTATATACAGATGCTGGAATGACGGAATTCTCCTGACAGTCACTGTGGGAAATATTACTTCTCTTTCTTTTGTCAGCCAAGCCTATGCAGCTATACAAATGATCTAGCACCTTCTTTAAAAGCCTTGCAAAGGTCATTCAAAGTGAAAAAAAAATAATAATAATAAGTATTTAAGATTCATGACTAAATCAAAAAAATATAGGTATTTCATCAACACAGTGATAAGCAGAGTAAAACATGCACATAGGAAAATAATCCCGGCACTTGCGTGAATACTAGCATACCCAGGGTCTGGCCAGCGTCGCAGTAATCATCTTTGCTACAAATAACGTGATTCTAACAATTCATCTCCCTTTCCAGGATAACGTACACTAAAATTATGATTTCGAACTGACAAATGCAAAATCAACTTGCACACAAATTAGTTAGACAGTTTGGTTTCTCCTGCAAAGACAGCACAAGCACTACTAGTGAGGTATATTCAGAAAATAATCCTTTTTTCTTATATTATTTCATGAAATATCGCCCTTGTCTAACAAAGATCATTACTGCAAAAGTGACCTTGAGTGCATTTTATTGAGGTGAAGTTTGGTTCCACGATCGAAGGAAAGAAAATATTACAAGCAAGATTTTAGGCTCTCCTTCCTTCTTGCAAATATATATTGGGGATCTCTCGCATTACAGCACGTGATCAGTGGGCCAAACTAGACCTACTAAACATATCTACTGTACATCACTGGGATAATATGTCATATAAAAGGCAGAAAAATCTGACTCTATGCCAATCAGCTTTGACACTATATGCAAGAGCCTTTCATAAAATCATCTTTTACGTCTACTTTTCAAGTTACCTTCTGACATGTCCCCACAGAGGAAATCATTTCTGAATACAACTAATCCCTATCCAATCATTAAAAAGGAAACACATGAAAGGTACCATCTTGTAAATTTCAATGTTAAAAATAGAACTAGCTCTCTGCCACCATCTTTTTCTTGCTTTTTTTTTTTTTTTTTTCTTTTACTTTCCATTTGGTAAACCAGTCAGTGTATCAAAAGGAAAAAAAAAAAAAAAAAAAAAGGAGAGCTACCAATCTGAATCCAACTTTCTGCACGCCTGTACTCTGCATTTCGTAAAAAGAAAAACACACCTTTATCCATTCCTTAAGACTCTACGCACAGGTTTATTTATTCTATGCTTTAAATCCTCTCTTGCTGGGAGGCACAAGGTGGTCGGGGAGGTCACTCGGAAGGTCGTGGTCGTCGAGCTTAATGTTGATGAGGTGCATGGCCAGCGCAAACTCGTCTGCGTCCAGCATGCCATCCTTGTCGATGTCGGAGAGCTTCCACACTTTCCCGAGGACTGAGTTAGGCAGCTTGGACTTGACCATTTCACTCTTAGCAGCTGGAAGATTGGGAGAGGAAGGCAGTCAGAGCAACGAATCATATTCAATAGGACACTATGAGCAAAATACAATAGAATCATACAAAAAAAAGAAGAAGAAGAAAAAAAAAAAAAAAAACTGAAAATGTAAACAAAAAAAAAATAAAATAAAATAAAAATAAAAAAAGACTAAAAAAATAATAATAATAAATAAAATGTTCTAACTGCAGCACCCTCTTTGGTACTTTCTTGAAACCCTGGAAATGTAAAATATTTAACATTCTCACTCTATTACGTACATATCAACCCACTAAAGCCGAGATGGTATGCATAAATTTCATGTGCGCTGTGATCTTAGCTTATTAATTGTGCATACACAGAGGGCTCCACATATTTAGTCAGTAAGAATTTAGCTAATAGGTCTAACCTGATTTCTCCTATTATAATAATAATAATGATAATGAAGATTGATGATTAATGATGATAATAATGATGATGATTTATGATGATCAGTGATGATATTCAAAAGACAACAAAAATAATAAAAATAATAAAAATTATGATAATACTAATAATACTAATATAAATATAATAACAATAATAATAATAAAATAATATAATAATAATAATAATAATAATAACAATAATAATAATAATAACAATAATAATAATAATAACAACAACAACAGCAATAACAAAAACAATAATGATAATGATAACATTAAAGATAAAGAGAATACTAATAATGCCAAAAACAATATTTCTTAAAAATTCGAGGAACAGGGTAAACAGGTGCGGGTCACATAGGCCAAATCTTTGACTCCTTGGTGACTAAGCAATTGTGAAGTCATCTCTATGTCAAAAAAATCAAATAAAAAATTACGGTGTACACAGCATGTACCTGGCACCAGAGGGTTTACCATGTACCTGTGCAACTGGTACATAACATGACCAAAGCAACGAAACAAATGAATATAACAGTCTGATGTGATATGAACAACTCTGTTTACGGGACACAGAAACAGTGACAACAGCAAGAAGCCATCCTTGGATAATTTTACAACATGAAGACACCATAATACTGTGTTCAGAGGCTTTTCCTTTCATAATTATAGGCATGAACAGTATACAGAAAATTAAACCCAAAATGTATGTGTATCAGTATGGTAACTTTCACACGGTTCCCCCCAGTTGGCATGCAATTATTGCAACTAATTTTCAACACAATTCATTGCTGAACAAGAAGCCTTTGTCCCGACATCAGGCTCGAAAAATGTGAAGTGGCATAACAAATAACGGAACAGAGTTGAGAGAGGAAGAGGAGAACAAGGAAGCAAGGAACGAAGAAGAGGCTGAAGAGGAGGAGAATGGAAAAAAGAAAAGGAGATTGCAAGAAAGAGAAAAGGAAAGGATGTTGGAAAGAATAGAAGAAAAAAATTTGAATCTGACTCCCATTACTCTTACAGTGCAATGAACAGAGAGTGAACCACCAACATGACTTCCTTCTTTTCAGGATTTAATTTCTCTTATTTCTTCATTCATTTTTTGGAGGTGGGAGGTTGGTGGGGGTGGAGGGTACGAGCAAGTGGTGCCACTGTAAAATGTGCGTCTTGGATAAGCAAGTGGTGTCGTGTGAAGTGTACCTTCTTGGGGTTCTGAGCTTACCAAATGGGAAGGAACCATTTTTCTGATTTACTGGTGTTGTCTGGGGAAATGGCAATGGCCAGAGAGCTGGACTGAGTTGGTGACATGTCTTCTAAAAGATGCAAGAAAATAGGCTAATTTAAACAAACTTCAGTCATATTAGTTTGCATTCTTTCATACTGATGAAACAGGTGACTCTAATCATGAATAGTAATTTCCATTACCTCGTTCTCAGGGAATAAAATAGACATGATGGCAAATGCATCTTAAAGAAAACTATACTCTTGGTAATTCATTTATCATATTGTCATGTTTTTCCTTGTGTTCAAATTCATTTAGGGTAATTCTCATAACTTTTAAAAATAAGTTGTGGGGTGCAGGTCATTTCTCACAACCTTCAAATAATCTAACCAACTACTGCTGGGAAGGCAAAAATTCACAGCATGTCCGCTGAGTCATATTATTACCGATTATCATCACACATAGATGGCTCAAAAGAAAAAGCTCAATCACCATTACTTCTTATAGCTATTAGTATTGTAAATAACATTATATCAATCCTTATACCAGTAATGAAAATAGTAAC